>JAUCNO010000548.1:5868412-5889721 GCA_032353835.1 Enteromius viviparus | reverse complement strand
GAAATCCGATCAAATTCAACCAATCAGATGACGACTTCGACACTGCTGAAGTGTTTCCAGAAAAGTGTACCATATGCTTCAGACGTTTAGCCAACGTTCGGTGGGCGTGACGTCTGAGGCTGAGACTACAACCAACGTGACTTTCACTTCAACCTGTGTTACTAACCCTAACCCTAACCCTAACCAATGTCATAGATGATGATGGTTACTTTGTAGCAGACCCAGAGCCATACAGTATCTATCTGAACCTGACTTTACAAATGAGGAACTAGCTACTATGCACTGTGAGAGGGAAGAAAGATATTAAACACTGGCAAACAGCAACTGGGGGTGCAAATGTGCTAAACATGCAAATTCTTTAGCATCTGTACTGGAGTCGTTGGATCCATGTTCAAAGAAGCTAGCCATACCAGCGTTTGTGGTGAGTTCTGTGAAAACATTACAGCGCTATGCACTTTCGCCTTGTTATCGCAACCATTTACAATGCACGTAAACACCATGATTATTCACAAGCTAACTTACTAATACTACTACTACTACCTGACTGATACTTCGCCAAGATTGCTCAAACCACTACTGATAGGTGTGAAAATAATGTTGGTTGAAGTATTCGGTTGCCTCCAAATTCATGCTTGTTTGACACCGAAAGAATGAATGAAGCTTAGCTAAAGCTAACATAGTGGAACCGTGCGCTAGAGTAATGAAGTGCATGCACTTAGATGGGACAGATATGTATCAAAGTTGATGGAAGAACATAGTGAAATAAGGAAAAAGGTTTTCCTTTAAAGGGGAAAATGTCTTGCTACTGCAAGTGTTCTTACTGACACTGACAGGTTCGATATCTTACTGTACATCTAATTTTGTCAATAATATTTTATCATGGGATAAAAAAACAGCAATATCAAAGTGCAAAATTATATCAATACAAAGTGACAGAGCGATATATCTGTATATCGGCACGGCTGTAATTTGTGCATTTCTAATGAATCGCATATTTGAAGTCTAAACAAGTCAATTATTTGCTTTTTATAAAGTTATAGTAAATTTGGGCATTCGCCATGACACTATGTGTGGTGGTGAAATGGTCGGTTTTCTGTTATCAGTGGAATATCGCACACCTCTCAGCCAATCAGGTTCAAGGGCCAGAAAGAGTTGCTAATGATAAATGTAATTAGAGATGTACATGTGGTACAAAACATGCAGTTTATTAATGTTAATAGTTATTCAGAAAACTACAACAGTTTCATACTTTCCATTATTCACTACAATAACAAAGCCAACCTTCATTTTGATGTTGACAAGGACATGTACTAGTGATGACAAATGTCAAAATGTGCTCGAAAGCGAGAAAGAAAAAAGAGAAGTAACATTCTGTTAATTGCAAAGTAACAGTTTTGAGGCCAGGGAAACTATGAACGCCATTGTTCGAACCTGTCAGTGTGTTATGTAATAGTCTTTGACCTAGATTGCAGCTCTCTGGAGTACTTTTCCACTGCTCTGCTGTGCCCTGGGCAGCCTGTTGAGCTCTAGAGTTAGGCGAGCTTCTTGCCCGTAGGAATGATAAAACTTTGGTGCAAAATGCTGACACATGAAAGTTGAAGATATGAGTTATTACAGGCTAACACAAGTCACAAAGAATAGATCTTGAGTATCTCTCAATCTGCTCTGTATCAACCGATTATGATGGATTGGCCCTCAGGCAGAAATCTAATTAGTTTATCAGAATAGTAGAACAGAGTTTCTCAACCTTTCTTTTCCCCTACAGCTCCCACCAGTGAGGTTTTAGTACCTCTTAATTGACACCAAAACAGAAATGTGCTACATTTAGATTCATTCTCTGGGCCTCTTCGTTTTTGGGTAACACTTGGTACCTTCACTGGCAAAAGTGACTAAAGCATTGAAACGTAAGTTGTTTTCAATCTAATATTTTTTTTTTTCAGTAATTTGATTATCTATGTTGTGTACATTTAATATATATCATGTCCATGATTTTTTATTTTTATTTTGTATAGGTTCACATAGCTAATACAACACATTAACCAAGTGTCATCCCATTCCAATGAAGCAAAAAATAAGTAAATAAATAAGTGAATAAAAATCCATTACTTTTTGTGTATGAAGGTGATACATGGCCCTTTAAAATATTAAAAATTGATCCACCAGACTGATTTCGAACACTCTACAGTGTTATAATACATAAGGACAGATGGGGTAAGTCTTCAATCCAAGACTATATTTTCATGATTTTAGTCTTGTTATGGACTTGGGAGTGTTTTGGCCTAGTCTAGACTCTGACTTAGACCAAGTTTTGTCTCTGGTACAACAACACTGTAGATGCATCTTGTGATCGGTGCTGACTCTTGCATTGTATGCAGTTGTGTTTTTGGACCAGAGCACACTGCATTTTATGTTTTGTATACAGTATGTTCGTATCTGAATCATTTAGACCCTCTTTGGGTCTCCTGTTGAGTTTGATTCAACCATCTTCTGGCCTCAGTCTTGGCTTGGACTCAACCTACCTAATGAGCTGGTTTCGAAAATAACACCACCAGTCAGGATGTTCAGATTTGATGGTTTCAAAGAGGTTCAGGCTTCTCAGATGAACATGAACTAGAGCAACTGAAAATCAGCTTGACCAAACTGAGAAAACAGTTTGACTAGATTAAACCAGCAAAGGACGTATAACCAACTATGGTTGGTTATGACTGGTCTTTTTTAGATGAGAAAGAAGCACAAATATTACTACCTCCTTAATAAATCACAAGTGAACAGCAATACTTTAGGAGTCATTCATCATTCTCTTAAAGGGTGCTTGCTCTTTGTAAGACACTGAGGTTATGGGGTCATGGGGTGAGTAATGCAGCCAGATCTTTCGTTCCCTTGAGGCAGATTCCAGACATCCCTTGAGGAAACCTGAGAGAGTGAATGGGGTAAAAAACATTGGGGAGCCTCTTTTGTTCCATCCCTGACCTTCTTGTGTCCAACCTGCTGGTATTGACCGTGTTGGGAATGCTTACGTACATACAGACACGCTATGCCCATTTGTCTTGCGTTGAGTGACGGCTCACTTCCTCATCGTGGCTTTTAATCCAGACTCACTGTACGGACACAGCTGTTTTTCATGGCGTAGAAGCTTCATGTCACATCCTACCTGATTCCTCAGCACCATTTCTCACTTGCCAATATTTCTAATCAAGGTTCGTTGATGAATGAGGTCTTTGATGTTGACCTTGTTCTGGGGTTGATGGTGTAGCAGAATTGGTTTAGATGTTAAGGAATATGACGCCTAAGGGTCCTTAACAGGATAGTTCGGTCATTTACTCTGCCTGAAATCTTTCTAAATCTGGTTGACTTGCTTTGTTTAGCAGGAACTAAAAATAAAATAATTTGAAGAACATTTGACGAACACTTTCTTTCTTTCTGCGTTTGTATTTCAAATAACGAAGAGTGTCTATAATTGGGATTTTTAGGTGAACCATACATTTAACTCTTGGAAATATTTTATGTAATGTGTATATTTGGATCAGAGGAGTGTAAAAGTATTTTCCTGGAAATGTACTTTTTGTGTTTGTGTTGATTGCAGGTTGTGTAAGGTTTTGACACACTTTATAAACTTTTCATGGAAAGTTTGATATGTAAAAACCACTAAAAATGAAAAAACACAACAACAAAAAAGCTGTATGTTATTTATTTATATTGATCTTGATCTGGAGTTTATGGTGACCCAAAATTAGTTTAAAATTGCACTTTGGGTTAAAGGATGTTTAAAAGAAAACTGGTTCTAATGTATGTATTCTACACAAGAAAATGTGCACATATTTTATAACAATTTTAATTAAGTGAGAATAAAAATGTCATATGGCATAACCATCAAATGAAAAGGAACAACCTTTTTAATTAAAAAATGAATACACATCTGAATCTTTCCTTCTACTTCTTCTTCTTCTTCTTCTTCTTTTTCTCCTTAATTTTGGTAAAATCCATAAATGTCAGCTTTTTCGAAGTTGCACCACTTGACATTTTACTACCTGAAGTAACCTTGCCTTTTTATAATTGTATGATATTCTTATTTTTAAATGTTTAAACAATTGTCTATTGTTAGGCCAGTGTAGTTTGTGGAAATTATATATATATATATATATATTTTTTTTTTTTTTTTTTTTTTTTTTTTTTAATTTAAAGTAGTAATTTTAAAGACTTTTTTTATATCAAGCTATTTTGAAAATGTGTTGGTTCACTACTTATTTATTGTAAATTCTGGAACCTGAAGCAAAACAAATTGAGAACCAGTGGTCTTAATCTCGTTTTGCACAAATTAATTCAAGCCTAAAAAGTTAACGTGCAGACTTAAACCAAATGCATACCAATATCTGAAGCTCTTTAATTCTTGCGGGGTGTTTCGCAGGTTCTCTGTGATGTATAATCATTAGCTGAGTGGGGCTTTTCCCCTGCTGGTAGGGTCATCGCTCTGATCAAAACCTTCTTGTAGAGCACACACTCAGTCAGCGGGACTGCGGACATTCTGCATAATCAGCATTTCAAAGCAGCGCTGTCAGTATCTCTCCAAAGCTGAAGCGCATGGCTTTCATTTGTCTGGGCCACATGGGGTCAACATGAAGACTGGCTGCAGATGACATCACCTTTGCCAAGGGGGTTCCTGCAAGAGGAGGTTCTCTTTGAGATGACAGGGTAAGAAATATGACCTCAAAGCTTCCCAGTACGCATCTGGATATCGGTAAGTGTCGCAATAAAAACAGTTCTTGAGAAGGCACAGTGACTCCACCAGACTTATTTAGAATGGAGATATTCCACTGAGAAATTTCAGCAGCATTAGGGCTCAGCTGCCAAGCTATTTCAGGCCATCCGTGGAGCTATTTCACCAGAAATTGCACTGGATGTATAATTCAGTCGGTCCCAGTAATGTGGACCTGCTATTAACTTGGCTAGGAGAACATCATGAAAGGAATTGCCTCTCGTTTCTAATTCATCGTGATCCATTGTTCCCCGCTGCATTCAGTGCCATATGTAAAACAATCCAGTCCTTTTACTAATTTATTTTTATATGCCTTCAATATCAATAAATGTTTAATGGAAATCTCTACAGTCACAGTAGAGTGATTTTAATGGGTAGAATCTCTTTAGGATGTTATTAAAATAGTAGATCACTTCAGCATGGGAGAACTCAGCCTTCCTATATTATTGTACATAATACTTTTTAAAGTCATAATTTCCTTATGGCCAGAAGGATAAGACTTAGTTCGAAGCAATTATGGCTTGGATGATTAATCTGAAACTCAGCCTTTCTACTTTATTTTGTTGTTTTATGTAATGTCTCATTCTGGCACTTTCCATGAATGCGTAGTTCCTCTGGCACCTGATGATTTGTTGAAGCACACTCTTATATTTTATATTGTGAGAACTATAGAATAAGCAGATGCTGTGATAGGCGGCTATTGTTACTGTAACAGGCAGAGTTTGTTACACAGCTAAGTCATATATGTGTTGCAGTCTTTATACAATGTGATTATAAATTCAAGTACACAGGCATAAGATACTTAAAATAAACTGTATCAAGATTGAACTTAAGTGTAAGCAGCAGTGTAACATACTCGGTCTGTAACATTTGTAACAGTAGCTGCCTGTTACATCTACATAATTACAAACTGTAATTACAGGCTGTTTCGAACTTAGTTACAAACAAGTAAAAATGAATTAACTTATTCAGTTTAATTAATTGTTGATTAAAATCATTTCTTAAATTCAGTAACAGGAATGCAAACATGGCAAACTTCATAGAAAATGAATAGCAAACAAAGCAGCCTGTGTAATATTTAGTTTCACCTCCCAAGGTTGATATTTAAAACTTACTAAAGGTTAACTGCCTACTTCTGTTTTGAGCACTATTCTGTATCCTATTCCTAGAAGCGCCTCCTGCTCATAATTAGCATTATGCAATAAGCAAACAGTACTAAAAATGGTACAGAGATTCTGACATCATTTATTTTCCTTATTTCATCACTACGTTTTTATTTATTTTCCAGGATTTTTGTGGAAATGCCAAAACTGGCATCACACCCTCATCATCCAGACTTTACTTCCTTATTAGGTGGCAGTAGTGTAATTAAGATGTTTGGATCTTTCAGAGGAAAGCCATACTCCACCAGCATTGTCAAATAGATGACTTGTAAATAATAGATGGCGCTGGCTGTATAGACTCTGGATTATATGGTCCCATCAAGTAATATAAGAGAGAGAGAAAGATGAAAGCGATTTTCACCACACATGCACACTCCTGGATTCATTGACTTTGAGTTGTCATTTGATCTGAAAGTAAGGAGATGATTTTGACATCTGCTGATGATCAAAGCATTGGTTGGTGAATTGTTTGCCTTGTAGTTCTCCATGTGGCATCCCCATCTAAACAGGTATTCCACACTGTACCTGCTATTATCATTAGTAAAGGTTCAAACTGTTCCCAGTACATTCCATGCATTCAAAACATATAATCATATGCAAGTACTGCAGTCCTTAACTGCGTCTCTCAGCTTTAATCCTCAATCAAAACTTATTCAGAACTAACCTTTGTCAGAATGATATTTGCTTCAATAACCGGACTTCCATATAATGTCAGATTGACGATTGACATGGCGTCAGTATTTCACGTCAACCTAAAAACAACAAAATATCAGTATGATACTGTACGTCGGTATTGGACGTCAAATTAACATTGGCATTAGACTTTGAATTGGCATTGAATTTTGGGCACCTGACGTTGCAACCAAAATTTAACCAGATCTCATCAACGACATTATGACGTTGTGTACCTGCCAGGATATTTCTACAATATGTTTGACTACTTTTGTAGATAATGATTCAAAAAAATATCTTGCCAAAATCTGTAAATGTAATAACATTTTAATAAAAAAATGTGTAATGTAATAAAGACCAAAAATAAATTCTAATTATATTATTAAATATAAAATATTCATATTAAATCATATTTATATGTTATATAAATAATTATATATATTTTTTGTTATAATAATACTATTATTGTGTGTGAAAAGCATTTAATAGATTAAATAAAAAAGCAGTTTTAGAAATAAATATTTTTATTCAAAATAGAATTTAAAGGATATGAACCCAGTTTTCAGAAGCTGCATCCGAAGTGCATTTGGGTATATTTACAAGACATGAGTTTCAGATGTGGGATGAATGCATTTACACTGCAATTATACTTTCATAAATAATGGTATGAGATTAATGGGTTTTAAATAAGCATTAATTATACAGGCATATATATAATTATATTTGCATAATATATATATATATATATAAGAATATTAAAATACAAAGTGATTTTTTGAAATATTTATTTATTCATTCATTGGCTTGAATTTTATGTTAGCTCTTCAAAAGAACAATGAACATTTTCACCAATTCATTGATATTCACATAAGCTAATCTAAATTCTCCTTGCTTCACCAAGATGAAGCTGCGTTGACAACAAATAAGCACATTTATTCGTCATAAGTCTCTTTCCGTCCAAAATGTGCAGGCCAAGTTTGGCACGCCACATTATCAACAATTGATATACGAGCAAACTTGGTATTTACCATCTAAATTGCTTCTCCACAATGCTCAGATGATGACATTGATTAATCCGCTGAAGAACTGAATCTTCCTCCTTCAGTATGCTTCTACATTTTCAGCCACCCATCTAAGACTTAAAGGCAACATTTGTATTCCCCGTGAGTGGTTCCCCCGCCTATTTGACGATATTACCTCCAAGAGCGAAGCCGTCCGGACAGCCGCTCGTGCTGGGTGGGCTCCAGTATTAATGTCATATATTTCTCTCCCTATCTTCTCATCATTAGGCAATTTAATAAATGTGGTGTGAGCACACTAATGCTCGATCATACATCAGAGACAGCTGACCCAGGGTCAGTACGCCGGACAGCGTCCAGGATCCCGCTCCTAGTCCTCCCCCCACATCTCTTTATTCCTCTGTTTCTTTTTCCCTTAGGTGAGCACATTTCCATAGCTCTCTCCTGGACTTTTTATATAATTTGTACAAAGGCTGCTCCAAGTATAAAGGTCGTTTAGCAGAATATTCATCAAACCTTTGCCAAAAACTCAGCAGGAGCTTGTCCTACTAGAGAGCCATGTGTGTTTTACTTTTGTAAAAAAATGCTTTGGTTTGATTTATTTGTCCAGGATTGAGATATAGCGCCATGAGGAAATGTACTGGACATTTTTTTTTTTTCATTTGCAAGTGTGTAAAAAAAGCTGAAATCATCTACATTTCACTAATATCCCAAAGGTTAAAAAAATAGTCTATAGAAAAGAAAAGGAATCCACAAGTTGTTCCAAATGCATTTTTTTTATCCGTCGAACACAAAATCTGAGGTTTGAAGAGTGATAATGCTGCTCTTTTCCATACAGGAAACTTAGGATGTTGCATGTATGTTTCCCCCCACATGATTCAAACAAATAAGTAAAGTTTGGTTTGGAAAAAAACACATAAAAAGGTCACAGTTTTGGCATAACCAGCCTTCCATAGTGATCAAAAACAAAACAATGACAGCGTAATGACAACATCTGACTTGCTACAGGCTCTGACCACAACATGCATTAAAATGTTGAAATTTATAGTTTGTTAGATCAGGGTCACATGTTCATTGGAACTTGTAATATTTCTTGTGATTTCACCATTATGACTTGTGACTTTTTGACTTTTCTTCTTGTTTGTTCTTTTTCAGTATTTCTTCTAAAACTTCTCTTGCATGGCTAAAAACAAAAGTATGCTAATAACTTCCATAAGAAGTCTTTTTTGGGAGAAACGATTCCCTTAAAGGCATTAGAGAAAGCTAGACGTTTGACTGATAAGAATGTGTCTCTGTTGGTTAACTGTGCATTGTATTGTTATTTTTTTTTACTCTACATACTTCTTTGAAATTCACTGCTGTTGGTGGATGTCGATATTGCGGATATTTTGCAGCTAAAATTAAAAATTATTTGTCAATATTGCAAACATTTACACTTGGCTATTAATTCTATTTTCAATAGACTCAATAATGCTCAATAATGTTCTATTTTCCATTAAGCATTAACAGACATTTTTAAATTTCAATAATGTAATAATTTAAAATGCGGATAAAACACACACACTAAACATGTTATGTGTCAAGTATCCAAAAATAGGCATGCGTTTGTCAGTGTGTATGAGTGAGCGTTCCACCTCTCTGCACTTGATTTATGGGAAAAGTAAATCACTCATACATATCCATTCACACACACACTGAACATGTCCTGCTGCCTTTTCATGATCAGTCACCAAGTCAAGGGAGACACTGCATGCATGTGTGTGTCTACAGTCATGCGTCTGTCGTGATTGTCTAAGGACTGGAACAAGGCAAGCAAATCAAAGAGACACGGTCTGCTACATCGCAGAGTACAAGTGCCCACATTATAGGGCGAGCTTAAATGTGTCCAAGAAAGAGCTTCAGATGAAAGACAGCACTATTTCAGTGAGAGAGAGAGAGGGAGAGAGGGGAAAGAACAGAGGCAATGAAGAAAGGATGACAAGCTGCTCAAAAAAGCTGTTCAGAGAGCACAAAGCCACCTCAGTATCTGGTGCATCTCCAAATCGGCAGCAGATAGAGACAAAAGTAGAAATTATTTTGATATATGGATACGGGTATTTATTTACTGATATAAAGTGAGGTAGGAATAAAGAAAAATATATATTTTTTTATGGTTTATATTTTATTTCTATATATTTTAGATCCTGTACATATGAAGTACTAAGGCAGAATTTGTTATTTGGTGTTTTAGTAAGAAAATAAAATCAAAGAACTGTATTCCAAGGGGTCCTATAGCTTTGTGGTACACTGTATACAGTTTATATTTCTTGCTTTCTCTCTGTTTCTCTTTATAATGTATTTGGCAACACACAAGACACAGGAAGAAATCTAGCATTCCCTTTTGTGTGCGTTTGTTACAAGTAACTTTTAGTCCAAAAAACATCTAAAATATTTGTGCCAGTAGTGCATAGAGAAGTTCATAGAGTAATATGTAATCACATTCAGATGAAAACACAAACACAGGCAGTTTTTAGCCAAATAGGCCTTGTGAACTGACATCATGTTCGTTATTCATCTGCACTTTGAGACACGTCTGGAAATTCTGCTGCTCTTTTTCCAGTCCTGGAATCACATGCTCATAAGCAAACCATCTGCTTTCCTTTACAAATCGAGTAAAAACCATATTCTGTGGTTATGGAGAAAAGTGAATTTAGGAATTATTTGTATTATAATCATAATATGTGTTAGCGTGTTTCTCCATGCACTTTAAAAAGGATCCAAAATGAACACTCATCAAGTGCCAAATTCAAGTAAAAGTTTGGCTAGTTTTGTAAATCTTGCTTACAAATGTATAACAAATAAGTCAAGCTCTGGTTTGTACAAAACAGTCGAACAAAGTGTGAAAACTGTATAAAGGGTTAACAAAGAACGTATTTTTGCATTTTATTGTGCTGCATTTTCATTGTTTTTCTATGTACTTTTACATTATGTACTCTTATGTACTGTGTCTTACTTTTTTTTTTTTTTTGATTCTTGTGCATAACACAGCATAATGTGACTAAAATTAAGCTTAATTAAAAAATAGCATTTTATAGTATATTTTATATTATGTATTAGTATTATTATTGTACTGCCCTCTGTTTCATCTGGTGTGATTTTATTTATTTATTTTTTGAGATATTAGCATTGGAAAACAACTTACAGTACATATTTCTAGCTTTAATTTTCACACAATTTAAAACAGTTTGAAAAAAATTTAAAAAAATTGGTAAAAGTGTAAAGTTGTAAAGTAAAAAATAAGTTTCAAATTATATGGCCAGTACATTTTTACAGTACAGTCTTTTTTCCCTAGGAGTTACTTTGTATTATGTTTCCTACATCTACATTGGTGGTCATAACTTTTTTTTTTTTTTTCTGTGTGAACTGTCACAGCATAGAGAGGCGTGTGAACGTTTGGCTCACCCTGTTTTCATGAGCTAACATGTCCTCGTATACCCTGCTTCAAATGCTGCCAAACTAGTATGTAGTAAATTCCTGGATGTCGCATGTTGATTTACAGGTAAGATTGTGCTCGCAGCCAACTTCCCTCAGTCTGCTAAAGTTTGAGTCCCTCTCAACACTCTATGAATCCATTCTTGGCTTCAATCCCTTGCCAGCTAATCTTAGATTACTCCTTTGCAAATTTACTCTGAATCCACCTCGGGCTGGGTGATTTATGGTTGTTATTACCCATTTTATCCTATGTGTGCTAAAGCTCAGTGCTTGCAAAAGCTGTTAATTGCTTAATTCTGGAGATAAGACAGTGAGCATGACTGGAGTCGCCAATCATGCACTAGTCAAGACATCTTTCAGCGCTGCTGCAAAGGCAAGTCCTGCACTAAATTTGGTGCATAACTCGTAATGCACCGTTTATGCTACAGATATGAATGATTGTGCTATTACTTTTCTAAGATATCAGACTTATTTCCACCTAGCAGAAGATGCCACCCAGAACAGACCAAAAGCTAAACAGAACACCCTTACAAACGCATAGCAAATCCCTGGAAAGCGACCAGAATCCTAGCAACCGAACAGCAACTCCTTGGCAACTAACAACGTTACCCTAGCAACCACATAGTAACTCCCTGGTAACTAACAACAATAGTTTAACAACCATATACTATGGCAACTTCCTAGAAACCAACCAGAACACCCAAGAAACTGCATAGCAACTCCTTGAAAACCACTGAGAATAGCCTAGCAACCGCGAACAAACTAAGCAACCAAATAATAACTCAATGGAAGCCACGCTACAGTAGCAACCGCACAACAACTCCCTGGCAACCAACTAGAGCATTCTAGCAAAGGGGAGGCAAGTTTTGACTCATAAAGCGTAAAACTGTAGAGACGTGGCCCCTTATCAAGGCTGTTGTGATGTATTGTTTCTTCAGTGCTAAAAGCTATCAATGCTCTTATTGTCTCTTTTTTAATCCTTTGTCTTTTCCCATTAACAGTCAGTTGAAAGGCTGAGACATACACGAATGAAGATTTATAACATCTCTCTTCTCCCTTCCTTCCCCCACATCATGAATTAAAGAACTGCATAGTGTTCCATGATGTGACTGGAGGATGGGTGATAGTAAATTAAACACAATGTTCCAGGCAATGTTCCTGAGAGAGAGAGAGAGTCTTCTTTGAGCCCCGGCTATGAAACCAAATAAATAAACTGATAAATAATAAAGAGCCATTGAGGGCCTCTCTCCTTGGCCATGACATGACCTTCCTCAGATTTTCGCCGTATATTCACCAACCTTCAAAAACACTCTGTTTTTCAGTTTGTATTTGCAGAACATCATATTTTACATTATATGTACAGTATATATATATTTCTGCTACTTAGCTATTTCTCTACTATTTTACTTAATTTTAATGTAACCTTAAATGGAATTATTGCAACTATGTTAAATTAGTGAAATAATAGTTTCAATCTGGGACTTGGAATCCACACAATGTAATTGAATCTAATAACAAGTAGTACATTTTTAATCTGATTATGTAATCCAAATTACTTTGACTGTATCCAACACAGTCTCACAACCAGTTTGTACAAGATGGCTAAATCGTACAAATTTGTACGAGATCACTTATACGATATTATACGATTTATTCAATACCTGTGATGGGTAGGTTTAGGGGCGGGGTTAGGTGTAGGCAATTCACACAAATTCATCCAAATTGGCAACTCATAAAATACTTATGATTTAGCAAAAATGTTATGAATTTGTACAAATAAGCCACCTCGTAAAATATGTACGAATTGCCGTAAGACTGGGCTGACATATCTTATTTTAACTTACCTTATCTCAACATTGCTGACAAGACCATGCAGAAAAATAAATAAATAAATAAACACATACATTCATAACAGCCATGAAGACAAACCTATTTCTGTTTTTTTTTTTAACAACTAGCTGCTCATTTCACTAAAGACCACCTTAATTTGTTTGGAGATAATTTGGTTGTAAACTGTGTGTAGAGAGAGCATAATTTAGCAATTTAAAAGAAAAAATGTCACCCATTTTTCACTCTGATGTGTATGTAGCCAGTCTGTTCTTTTAGTGACCTTTATCACGCCACTTTCATACAAAAATGTCCTTCCAAAACTGAGTTCGTTTTATTAAATTTTACCAAGGTTATGTTTCATTCATGCCATGCTCCGACACGCTTAATGGACATTACTATATATCTTAAGCCTAAAGGAGACATAAGTGAGGGAGTTGAACAATCCTTACCCTGTGATTTATATGGATATGGCAGTAAAATGGCAGTCTGGGATAACATGCCCGATTATAAATGACAGAACGACAGGGACTACCATCTGCCATCCTAATGAATCCAAATCATCCAAATGAAATGGGTCTGAGGGTTTTTAGACCAGCACATACTTGTATTTTTAATTTTTTTTTCTAACATAATACATTAGTGAATGGTGTGACAAAATGCGTGAGATCTGTACTTTAATTGCATCTTGCACAGTTGGCTGGTCAGGACACATTCTCTGTCCACTTGGGTTTCTTTTAAATCATCTGAGTGTAAGCGAAGAAGCCTGCAAAGCCAGAAATGGAGGTGGCTTAAGGACTGTAACAGCAGAGGCTAGTAGCGCTGTAAGCATTACAGCGATGAAATGTTTCATGCTGTTTTAGCTTGGGCTCCAGCCCTGCACTAAAAGAGCATTGATGAAAGTGTGCTAGCATGGTGGCCAAAACAACTGAGAGGCACTTTAGCTGTTTCCGTGATAACAGTTCACTCCAAAATATGTCAATCATTTACTCATTTTCCTCTGGCCCTTTATTATTATAGTTTTTATTATTATTATTTTCTGAAGTGAAATGAATTTGAAAGGTGACTTCTACGCTAGTTTCTGTAAAACAAAAATGGATGGTAAAAATTAAAGAATGAATAAATTAACTTGTGGTCATTTAAAAATGTCACTTTTCATAGAATACAAAATATATTTAAAAGAAAGCTGGGATGCACATTTGGGCCACATTCACTTTCATTGCAAACGACAAAGAGAAATACCCTTCTTCCTTTAAAATTTTGTTTCCTAGGAACAGCTATTGTTAAAATACAGCATGCACATCATATTAGTGACTTTCATAATCTTATATTACTGTATTTCAAGCTCGTCAATGAATAAAGGTAATGAACACATTTATGTTCCCTTAAGACAGTTTTGCCCAATGACTTCTTATAAACAAGGCACGACTGCATTGCTTTTTGCCTTCTCACGCTCTGTCTGAACAATAATGGAGTGTAACGGATAATGGAATACATCTTGGTGTGATTCCAACATTGCTGTACTGTATTCAGTAAGCCAAGCTAAACAGCACTCCCCAGACGGGACTTAACAATAGTAATTTTTCAAAATCCTTACATAACTGATGCAAGCGCATTGGCTAGTAGGAATAGAGGCAAAGCAGTGCATGTGAAGGATTTTGCTGACTTTGTTTTAGTCCTTATCTGTGCTCTGCTGCCTGATGAACCAGTTAATGCACCACCGCAGGACTGGAATCATCTCCAGTGCAACACATGACTTTACAATAGATGTGTGGATTCAGAATACGGAACTAGTAACCCAGCTAACAGGGAACGCTCTTGTAACTTGGCTAACGTTCTCTAAAGGTTCTCTCAAAGTTATCAAAATTTTTTCCTGCATCGCGTTAGTAGAACGTCTCCTTAATGTTATTTGCAATGGATAAACGTTCTAAAACCGTTAGGATAAAAATGTTATCATTGTGTTGTTAGGTTTACCTTAATGGGAACATTAGAACACTAATATAATAAGGAATGGAACGTTTTGAGTATCATTTTATACTGTTATACATTAATACTGTAGAGACTAAAATGTTCTTAAAAATGTTTTGAATAACGTTTTTATAACCAAAGGAGAACGTTAATACGACGTCTAAAAAACTGGATGTTTTGAACGCTCCAAGAACATTCAAACAATAATGTCATTTTTTTTACACCAGAGTGGCAATAAAATGGAAGCAGTGACAGATATTTTTTTGTTTGTTTTGATGTTAAGTCAGTCATGATTAACAAAATTGTATAGTGAGACTAACCTTCGGTTGGGCAGCCTAGGTCACCTGAGAAGTCAACTGATACTTCACAGAGATAATGACATTCTGATGAAAAATTACAAGGTCAAAAAAGATAAATCATGCATAATAAGATGCATTTAGAGAATCGATAGGGTGAATTTCCATTTCTTGCTGATTTAAAAGACATGTCAGCAAACCTAATATCAAATTCACAGAATGATTGGCAGGCAGAGAATGTTTCTGATCGGGCTGTTTTTGTGTTCAATGAGTCTAAGGCTGGGTCCATAATTACAACAACAATTACAGGTGTTTTTGCAACCAGTAAAAAAACTGTTATATATATATATATATATATATATATATGAATGCATGCAATTCAAACATACAACATTTGCTACACATGTGGTCATTTGCTATGTGGTAGGTGACCCAGCATTGTGTCACTTTACTATCGTTCGCAAATAATACCCCATGTCCTTATGGGATAGTAAAATGTCCATCATAGGCACACTACATCTCATCAGAAGTAGTAACACTTTTTACTAATCTTGGCTTTTGCCTAAAATACAGCAGAGAAATATGCAATTTTGCCATTACGAAGGTGGGTGTTATTTTTCAATTTATTTTCATAAAAATATCTCACTTGAAAGGAAGCATTATAACCCGACATGCGTTTCATTTTAAAGGTTAAGTTTGTGTTCCACTCAAAAATGTATCGAATCAGAAGGTTCTTTGTGAGCGATCCAGGTCACATGTTTCCAAAGAACAGTCATAATATATGGATATTTTTTGATCCGTTTCCACTGATTAAAGGTCCGTTAATGATGGTGAAATGGCCGAGGATAACATTTGAAGAGATGCTCTTTGAAAGCTGACCCTGAGACATGCTCTCTGCTTTCATCTCTCTATCCTCTAGTACCCTATTTCTTTTACTCTTCTCTCAAGCTGTGCTTCGGTAAAGTAATGACAGCACTCCCAACAATGCAACCAGGGCTTTTTTACGTGGACCCGACTCTCTGTGATCCATATACATTGTCTTTCTGTCAAGTGAGAGAAGAGAATAGCTGGTGATTCGTGACAATTTTAAAGACTCTGCTGCCAGAGGCCGCTTTAAAGGGAAACGGCGCTGCATTTTTGACGGCTCTTAAGCGGCTGAATGTATCTGAGATGAATTGATTTGCATGAATATTTCTACTTTATTGCCAGAGGGCTGTATGAGAGGTAATTGCATTATGAGTCCACGGAAAAATGATTGTGAGTGATAGCGTTCTGTAACCTCCATACATGCATGCATATTGAGGTAGCGGTGAATAGCGGCAATCAAAATAGAGACTCCCTCCAAGAGACGATTCAAAAGCATATTGAAGCATTACATAAATTTTTATGCGTCATAGACAAGCGAGGCGGCAATGTTTCGAGTCCATCGTTTGGCTGAAATCCAACGGTCATATCAGCGCTCATTAAATCTCTTTAAAAGGGTTTAAATCAAAAGAAATGCACATTTTTTCTGATTTATTCATTTTTTGTAACTTAGAGGCCCACCGTATGAATGATAACTTGGTTGTGCAATTACACAGTAACTGTCAAAGAGAAAAGTTAATCCGACGCATCCCGTGCATCACAATTAGATCTCGTTCACCTAAAGGGACCTGAAAGAAACACTCCCGCTTAGGCCATTCAGTGGATTCAAGTACCTCCACTTTCCACTCAATTGATGGAGAACTGACTTTCAATCCTACCGATTATAATGACTACGAAAGAAGCTCAAAGCGTTCCACGCTGTGGTTTTAAAGTCAGGAATTGAATCTGCCTCGATCTGACAACGCTTCACTGGGAAAATGAGCCACTTTTGGGTTTAACAGAAAGGTGGTGCACTCGCTAGTTATCTGACGGATCGATACGGCCAATCCCACTCGGAGGAAGGCTGACTTGTAATGAGAGAATTCTGCAGGAACGACTGCCTAAGAATATAATATATGCCGTCAATAACATGCAAGCAGATGGAGTCCAGAGGAGCAGCGGTGAAACCGTGTTAAATAATGAGCAGGAACCGTGTATTCCTGACCCATATACTGTTTACCTCATTCTGTCTGCCTAGTTTATGCTCTATCCGTGATTCCTATCCTTGTTGATAAAGGGCCAAGTTGCCTAATCCACTTTTGGAGGCCGAGCCACATTATGCTGTCCCGTTTATCAAATCCAAACTCAATTTTTGCAAAGGTTAATGGCCAGGCTTGCAGGAAAAAATAGTGCAAAGGCAAATGTTTTAAGTGGAGCCCTTTGCAATTCCAAACAAGGGATAACATTTCCAGTCTGTATTTCGGATGCATCGGAATGACCTTTGTAAGAATCTGGCCTGATTAAACAGGTGAAGATAGTCGGGCTGCTTTGAGGGGAGCCAACTTTTCCACAGTCATTACCGTAAAACAAAACAAACAACAAAAAAAACTTTTCCTGAAGGCTTAGAATGAGTGTAGTTACTACAGCAAGCAGCAAAACAAAGGGACGCGCTAACAGAGAGCGGTTTGTCCCATAACCTTTTCTCTTGAAGGTCACACAGCAGAGGAATAGGAAAATGTAGTAATTTTTTATTGAGGTGAACCCGAGTCCTTTACTGCTTTGATGATGTTGTTAGTTGAGAAAGTTATCCTGTTTTTTAGTGTCACGTGATGGGAATTGTTGAACTATGACAGCGTTTTCCAGGGAATGTCGACATTCTCTATTGTTAAGCATGAGTGATACCTCAGAGGGCTAAAGAGTGTGTTATTCAAGCTGGGCTACACATTAATGTGTTTGTAGACACATATTTCTGGATGACATAAGGGCTTGCACATCAAGGTTTTAGGATATCCAGGTGATGTAATGTCCTTGGTTTGCTTTGCTAAGCAAGGTACACTACGCTCATTGTACTAGTGATGTCTGTAATGTTTTTAAATATTAAAATAATATGCAGGGATAACTAAAAGTAAGCTATTTAATTGGTCTCAATGTGCTCTGTTATCTAAACATTGTCTGTTTGTTTTACTATCACGCTGGGCCCAGCCAATGGTATGAGTTCAGGGCGGGACTGTTATGGACTGTTTGTTTGATCAACCAATGGCAGATGGAGGAGTGTTTAAAAGCCTGTTTAAAAACAGAGACTTTTTTTACAAGTTCTGATTGGTGACAAAAAATTATCAAGACACCAGTTTCAAGTAAAATTGGAAAACTTTTAAAAGTGTATTAGTTATTCTTTTACACGACAATAGCGTTTTAGGGGCCTGAAAATGCAGGGGTTTTTTTTAAATAAAAAATATAAATTGTTTATACTGTAATGTTTTGAACATGCCTATTAAGTGTTTACATAGTCTTTACATAGTGAGATCGCCAACTACTGGCAGGACACGAATGATTTGATTTGATAATATATTGTTGTCCGTACACAAAAAGTGTTCAAAAATGTAAAGGGAAAAATAAAAAACAAATTTTTAGTACATTGTTGTTCTTTAACTGTACCCTACATATCTTCATATATAACCTTAGATTTCTTGATGTTTTCTGAGCTGTATGCATTGTAAATGCAAATTACCCATTCAGCATTTTTAGCAGTTTAGAAGTTCAAAGTTTCCTATACCTGTTTACTGAAATAAGTGAACCGTAAGTTTTTTTTGTTGTCTTTCACCTGACATAACGAGAAATTAACAGCTCTAGTGGACATGGTGCTTCCTGGTGGAAAATGTTAAGCTGTATTTAATACAGGCAGGTTGACCCATTCTCAGGTCCCGCTGAATTAAAAAGAGATTCTGAAGCCGCTGGCAGGCTTTGTTCTTGCACATAATTTATTCAGTGAGAGTGCTGGGAGAGTGCCGCTATTTTTCTGCTTCATGTTACCAGCGATGTCCCCCTGCCTGCTTCATTTGTATTGAATAATGTCATGCTGTCCCAGCCACTGAAATATCGGCCACAAAAAACTCTTACGAGACTCATTTAATTTGCAAGCCGGTGTTCGCACACACTCCATTATCAATGGGCCGCAGTTTTGTGGTCATCTCATGTCCTTTAATCATGGAAAGGTCCATCTCCTACAAAAACCCAGTGCTTTGATTGACTGGAGAGTAAAAGACAACTATAACTTTAATTCGAAGAGTAATTTTTCTCTGACAGGGATGGTAAACCAAGTACGAAATTGGGGAAAATATGAAATTGTCAGGTGCAAAGACCACACTGAAAGTCTGGGATTTATTTACTATTATTATTTGTTTTTTTATTTAAACCTCAACATGTTTATATTTTATTAAAGGTAAAAAAAAAACAATATACAAAATATCCAATATTCAATAATGAAAGCATTTTTTTAAAATTTGTTCTATTTATTTATTCAAAGATACTTATTTTAGTTTTAATTTTCATTTTTTAAATATAAAAAATAATAAAGGTGCAGAAATTTAATTTACAGGGTATAAAAACAATGAAAAACAATGTCTGCCAAATCAAATCCATGTACTGCGAACAAAAAATCAAATATAGAGGACCTCTGCAGACCCTTACAGCTATTTTTTTATATTAATGTTTGTAATATTTAGACCTTTTTTATGATATTGCAGGCTGTAATATGTCATGTGGTGTGACAACTATATACTAAATAATGACATTTTTAAAAATAGAATATATATATATGTATTAACAATATAGATTTAAAATAGTGATTAATTGTACATTCACGCAATGCTTTTTCACTCACAATAAATAAATTAATAAAATGAAAATAATAATACCTGTGATGGATACACCACACACTGAAAATGCATTTTCAAATGCACTTGCCCCGTTGCAGTGATCAGGTGGTGTGGTTGTTACGTTCTGCTCCGTAGCATCTGTTTTGGCCCTGTCCAGTTGACATGCATGACGTGCAAAGCTAAGCAGTTCATAAATGCATTTCATCAACTTAACATCTGTTTCACTTTTCTTTCTTTTGTCAGTCATCCAACGCATTACCAGCTCGATCAGTGCCTGTATAAACACATGAGAGTTTGGGGAACTAACCATGGCAGATGTATTTATAGTGATGTTCTTGGCCGTATATGTTCAGGAGCCCATCCGCTTGAATATGTTGTAACACACTACATACAATCACTCTCCTGGCAGCCCTAAAAATGATTGATAATAGAAGGCGGCCTCCTATTTTATAACCCCTTGTGTTGGCGTTCCAGCCTTGGCCGCCCGCCAAGAGGTTCCCGTGGATCTTTGCTTGTCCTTGCTGGTGTACTTTACTACCAGGAGAACAGACAAAGGTGACAAATTACACCAGCTCTTAAACCGCTATTATCCCGTGCTTACGAGTCTAGTAAAGCATCCATCTCTGATGACCACCTCGTACATCTATGCCTAATTCATGGGAATTTTTGGACGTTTATAAATAGGATTTTTCATCATTGCAGTAAATGTTAAGTAAACGTAATTACCGGTTTACGGATACATCGGCATAAATAGATTAGGGACAATTCAAATAAATGCCTGTATGAAACAGCTTTACTTTAAATCTGGGGCAAGATGTAAAAATTTGATCTATATTCCTGCAGGCCACCTGGTAAAGTTTAAACTTTATGGATGTTATATAAGGGGAAGAATTTATGATCTGCCCTGAACTTCACCTATGTTTAGGAACACTGCTTATGCACGTGTTTTTCCTGTGATGCTCATGGCAGCTTTAAAGCTACATTAAGCAATAGGCATTAAATGTGCACCACTTAATTTGTGGTTATTTAGCAAAAACACTAACCTCATAAGAAGCAATTTATGACTTATGCGCAGTTCTACAGACAAGTGTCACACATTCACCACAGGCTCCTCCATCTGCCACACCTCTGGTAGCACCGCACTCGTTCATCATCACCCAAATTCTGATACATTGCACCTGGACCTCATTGAGCCAAGCACTATATAATGGCGCTTTTCCACTACACAGTACCAGCTCGCCTCGGCTCGACTGGGCTCGCCTCTGTTTGGTTTTCCACTGTGTAAAAGTTGTACCTGTGCCGGCTTCCAGGTACTTTTTTTGCGTACCACCTCCGGCGAGGTTCAAAGCGAGCTGAGGCGATACTAAAATGTGACGTGAAAACACAGCAGACTGCTGATTGGTCAGAGAGAATTGTCACTAT
>JAUCNO010000548.1:5844479-5856052 GCA_032353835.1 Enteromius viviparus | reverse complement strand
TTTTTTTATATATATATATATTTTTATAATTTTTTTTTTTTTTTTTTTTTTTTTTTTATGTTTTTTAACACTATTTTGAAATTTTACAGTTAAAATCTTTGTATCATTCTGTGACTGCTATAAACTTCTGCTTTCACTAAAAAAAGATGGCACATGGTGTGTGGTGCATTATGTCTATCATTTTAAACCCAGTCTACAACCAGTTTAAATCACATCTGCTTATTTTCACTGATTTCCAATTCAGCGCGGAAAATGCTAATTCTCTCTTTCTTTTCATTAGCTTTCACAGAACCTATTTCTGTTTGACAGATTCACCTCGAGGGCCGCTAGGGGCCTCATCAGTGACGCAATGCATAGATCTCTACCTTTGATCGCACTTTATGGCTTCGGTGGCCCCTTCCTGACCTTGTTTTTCACCTTTCCTCTCTCTGTTTCTTCCTCCAGGTGTTTCTCCAGGTCAGACCACCTGGCCCTGCACATGAAGAGGCACCTTTGAGCGGGCCGTAGCTTCACGCTAGGGATATGTTGTGTCCTGACCAGCTTCCTGGTTGACCTGGCCCTGCGAGAAATGGGGGGAGTGTGTTCCAGCCAAAGCATGCCATTTTGCACCATATCCTGTGCCTCCGTGAGCCCCGGGATAAAGGCGGACTGACTGGTTGTTGAAACGAAAAAAGGAAGGGACAAAATCACGTATGAAGTACCGAGGATGATTTCTTAAAAAAAAAAAAGCAAAAAGTAAAAAAAAAAGCAAAAAGAGCGAATGAATGGTGTGTTGTATGGTGCATGATGTTTCGGGACAACTCCTGGACTATACACTGGTACTTTAAAACAAATCCTAAAGAAAGCCTGTTTGACGTGAGTGGATGAATGTCCCGTGTGCAAAGAAGGGTGGGAGGGGGGTACCAGTGTATCGCTGTGGGCTGAATGGTGTCGGGGAACAAGTTTCGTTTTTGTTTCCATGCGGTATGCGAGAACCGTGAGTGAAGCCGTGAGACTGAGAACTCCTGCCTGACGCCCCCGGGCTCCGGGATTCTGGGGGGCGTAGCGGCCGGGGTTTCACCCCCTGCCCCCATCTGAAGAGGGGGGCGGAAACTCTGTCCTGAATGAAAGTGGCTTTTTTGGTGTTCGGTGCAGCTACTAAATGTGCAATGTGTTCGGTAGCTTGTTATCTGACAGGCTACAAAAGCTCATTTGTAGTCCGTTGTATAAGCTGTGTGCTTAGAGATGTAACACAATTATAACTTCACTATCATAAACAGGTGTTGCATGGTATTGGGGTTTGTACCTTTTTTTTTTATTTTTTTTTTTATTATTATTTTATTTTGTAATTGGGACTGCAAATAGATTCCAATAAAGCGCAGCTAAATACAATTGGGTTAAATGTTACAATATTGTACATAAACGCATTGATCATTCTTCACTCTAAATTCCCTCTCTTTTTTCTGGTGGAGGGAAGAATCCTATCATTCAGCGACCATTTCATACAAAACTCCTCCTATTGTCAAACTCTCTCTTTCTATCTCCATTTACCTGTTGTTAATGCACTGTTGGCCTTAATGGTGCCTTATGCAAGTGACCTTTCCCATTGGGGGGTCACAAAATTGTCTTGTATAAGTGATTGGGGAAAAAAAAAAAGCTTTATTAAGGCTCTGTTTCACCTGAACATGCACCTTTCCTATTTCCAAGGCCACTGTAGTCAAGCCCTTGTAGATACGTAATATATTATTATTCTTGAGCATGCGATTTCATTATTATACTTCCCTCACATTTCTAGATCTGCGATGTAGAGCACTTAAAGTAAGGATTTGGTATCTACTGAACGTTTTGAATACGCTTTAGATGCAAGATCTCTATCTGTGGAGGTGTGTGTGTGCGAGACAAAAAGCTCTTAAAGTGCGAAAACAGGCTGTTGTATAACACAGGGCCGAATGTTTGTGGAATGCCAACCCCCCCCGTCCCCTGTAACCAAGAATAAAGGAAAAAAACGGCTAAAGATTTATTGTAATTAACAAGCTGCAGTCAGACAGGCCTTGCCTTGTACTGCCTCTCTGTAATGAATTGCTGAAGGCCCTGCCTGCTACAGACTGCTGACTCGGGCAGTTCGATATTGACCTGTCTGGATGCCGTTGTTTTAGTCCAGCGACAGTATTGTGAAAACCGTGCACAGCCATCCAGAAAGATAAAGATATATCACCCCCCTTTTCAACATTTTACAATGGAAATTTACACACGCGGGGGGCAAAGCCTCTCGGCTGGCTGTGCGCGATTTCTTTGCCATCTGAAATGTAAACTATAATGTTTTCAGGGACCAAGCGATTGATTAAATTTATTGTACATAGTTATATGCTTGAATTATTCGAGTGTAATTGCTCTGGTTTTTTGAGCGATGGAGGTTTGACACTGTTGCATGTTGAGCAGCGACGTGGATGCGGATTGTTTCAGTGGGAGAAAAGTAACTTGAAGCAGCTTGTGCTGCCATTAAATCAGACCAGCCAGGGTTTTGTGGGCAAAGAACATTGCGTCTTTCCAACAGTGGCCAATATTAGTCGAGTGGTAATGGAGCCTTAATCAAGTTTTCCATTTGCTTGCTTCAACCAACACTTTCTATCACTTATCTTCTCTCATGAATCCCTCTTGTCTAAAGAATATTTGTACAAAAGAATAAAAAAACACAAAAGTTAAGAAGTAAAAATACAAAAAGGAAAAAAAAAAACTTTTCTAAGATTTTTATTTGTTTTTTTGTTTTTTGCTTTATATGAATTTTATTTGAAATTGTTTTGCAAAATTGTTATATTTCTGTATGAATGTATTTTTTATTGGAATAATAAGAAATTCTTATCAGACAAGTTTGATTTGTTGTTTTGCTTCACTTTATTTCACTTTTAGATTTTAGTGCTTCACAATGATGGTTGGCACACTTCAACAATGCAACTAAACCTAGAAGTATACAGCTTTGGGTTACAGACAAAAAAAACAAATAGTCATCAAGGTCTTCTTGAACCAGTAAGAAGAACACCCAGAACACCTTGCCGCCACATATCGATGCTATTTCATAGTAGCAGTTATGACAAGCACCACTTCCTCAGAAAATGTAAAAAATCTGAAATATAATACAGACACAAAGAGGAATCTTTGGTAATGACTACCTGAGATATTGCCAGAGTGAAGGATATGCTGATGAATGACCATTAACTGCATTAGTGGTGAAACGCTCATGTTCATAAATGACTCGCTCTCATTATATGTTGTGCAAAAGCTGGTCTCAACACCTACTAAAGAGGATTATCTACAGGCTTGTCAAAATACACGAATGTGTTCCCTCAGAAAAACATTGCAAATTGCCACCTTTGAGAATTGCTAAAGAGGTGATTCCTGGCAGGTGGAGCGCTGAAATATTTAGCCAAGGATGTGTTGGCTTTTCTAAACATTTAAAAATGGCCACTCATATGTTTACTTCTCAGCATGATGTATTCCATCCGTAATCCTTAATCTAATTGTATTCATCTAATGTTAATTAACAAATAAAGAAATGTATTTAAATATATGCACACATACTTAGGAATGTAGCTTTTAATTAAAAAATAATATCGATGCATAAATAGCTGAAATATTTACATAAGCACATGGATAATAAAACTTAACTGATAATTGCTATCGAGCATGATCTTATAGGCCTTATGTTCCAAAAAGCATCTTGGTTTCGATGGAAGCAGTAAAAATGACCGTCTGTGCAAAGTTCACAGGAGTTCGCTCTGTCAAAGAGTCTAATTTAGTTGATCAGTTACCTAGAAATATTGCAGAATCTATATATATATATTAAACAACACCATTTCGTCCAGACACATCATTTTATTGAGGGAAACGTTTCACAACATGCGGGTTCACTGAAGGTGAAAATCGTGGGAAACTTGTTGCATTACATAACTCAATTATGGCTACGCCTCTGATAATACAGCAGTAGTTTTCCGTGTTTCTCAGTGCTATGCTGATGTTGACGCTACAAAACTGAGCTGCACTGAGAAGTCGCTCATTATTCTGTGTAGCTGACAGATCCTAAAGTGGAAGCAATTATATGCAGCCTTGGAAAGTCACACAGGGACATCAATCCTTTAAAGGTCAAGTACCCCCAAATCCATCATTAAATTTAACTGAAGGATCTCAGTCCATGCTTTATGATGTTTGAAAGTCAAGATCAATGCGCCAAAAGATCTATATTTATGAACGCCATTGTTTAATATGCATTTAATAGGCATTAAATTAGCAGGGCAGTTGAGGAACGTGCTCAAAGAACTAAATGTTAGATGTGACGCATTAGTCGGTATGAGTGCGTGCTTTCCCACGTTTACCCTCAGGGTTCCCTTAATCCTGGATTACCAGATCTAGATAAATTGCTCTAGCATATGACACATGCCCTACCTTAATGTGCATTTAGTGCACTTGCAGCCCACCAATAATTTACAACATGCAGATATTCAAACTTAGCTTGTGTGTGTGTTTGAATAGAAACTTAAAGGGATTGTGCACCCAAAAATGAAACTCCAGTCATTATTTGCTCTATGATACCCCACTGACTTTAATTGCATGGACAAAAACACATCTTACGAATGCATTATTTTGCCTAATTGGTTTGGAACGATTTGATAGTGAGGAAATAATCCAAGAAGTTTAATATTTAGTTGTGGAATCCATTTAAACACTTTCAAAGTTGACATTTTAGATGCTGCAAAAATGCTAATATTGCACCTATGAGTGTCTCTAAACATAAATAATATGCATGTGTTTTACTACCAGACATGATGTATGAACACTTACGAATACTAATGAGATCTCATCGCTGAACTACCTTGAACTTTGCATGCAGAGCAAAGTCAGCAGTCTTACTGAATTTTGGGCATTGTGCTTTCTTGAGAGATTCCGAAGGCAAAGTATTGTCAGGCAGGCTGAAATTAAAAGCAATGTCACGACATCAAAGGCTGCCGTTGCCAGAGGGTGAGGAGAAAGTGTGAAACCGTGAGCTGTTTGAAGCCAATGGGGTTGAAGGAGAATATTCAAAGAAAGACACTGGAGCTTGGTTTAGAAGATGGAATAATTATTAGTGGTGCCTGGAAAGACACGCATCGCTATTACTATTGTTCATATACAGGACTGTTAGTCATTTAAATAAATTCTTAAAGTAAGTATTAAACTTTAGAACATACCATCGCATACTGCTGTGCTGTGGACATACACGATGAATCCATCATAGCATTTTTGTATTTGATTGTGTTGTATTTGCAGTTCCTTCCTGTATTTGTGAGGACTTGCAGTGCATATTTGCTTGCAACATTATTGCAGAATATATCTGTAGCCTATTTGTTTTGAGTACTTGCAGCACTTTTCTGTATTTTCCTGCATTTGTTTGCATTGCGTTTGAAGTGTGTTTCTGAATTTGTTTGCTTTTTTCATTTTGAAGAAGATGTTTTTACTTTTATTTTTTGTTGTTGAGTTGAGTTTGGCAGAGAAAATTAGACTTTTTTTGTATTTGGCAGAGATGTATAAAGTACTAGAGACCCAGACTTGAGTAAAAGTACAAGTGGTCTATCAAAAATTGACTTGAGTAGAAGTTGAAGTGCTCTTTAAGCACCATACGTGGAAGTACTAAAGTATTCAACATTGTTAGTACTTAAGTATTGCAAGTAGTTTATTTTAAAATTTACTACTCAAATACTGAAAGTAAAAGTACTGTGTTATGTAGTTATTAAAGAAAGCAGTCAAATATATATATATATATATATATATATATATACTCTATATGATGAGTGAACTATCATTACTAATGCAGTGATTCACACCTGAGAAGACAAAGACCTGCATAATGAGCCACAGCCAGGTATGTGACTGAGGAGAGTTACAAGAAAGAATCTGAGGACAAAAGTTTATATTTTCATATTTAGTTCAGTATTCACAAAAAAATAAAAAAAAACTTGAGATTCACTTGCGAGTTCAGTTAAAAGGTTTATTAGGAACAATCAAAGTTACTGAGTTACAAAGTTACAAAGCATTACTGCAGTAACAATAACAGAAAATATAGCTGTGATCACAAATTATACATAAATTACATGTTAAAATATAAAAGTCTAAGAATAGTGCAAAAAACAACAATTGCAATTGTTTATGCCACAATACCAAGCTAACTAATAAAGAAATTACTCATTACTCTTATTATAATGATCACTCCATAGCTCTGAGTCTGCATTCTTCTTGGTCTGAGGTAGGCCTAATTCGAGCGCGTCTTCTTTAGTTATTAAATAATCACAGCGCGTCTTTTTCTAAAGTGAATTTGGTCTTATTCCTCTTCAGATAAACTCTCGCTGCTTTGTTTGTGCTGGTGTTTACATGCGGCGCGCGTCGCGTGGATAATTATCATACCTATTGTGTGCGCGGCGCGGGGGCGTGGTCGCATTAAGAGATAATGAAGGAGACGCGAAAAACTGGACATCGGGCTGGTTTCATATAAATTACTTTATCACGGAATATTTGTTTTCCATTAGACTGTCTTAGTGTAATAGTACACATATTTCTACAGATATAACTCTCATTTCTCTGTGTGGAGTTTTTGCTGAGTTTCAGTTCAATTTTAGTGAGACATTGCTTACTGAAGATCGTGCAGACCATCGCGGCAGGCAACGCACCCGGTTTGTTTTCTTCATTTTCTTAATGCACAAAGTTGTGTTGCTATTATATGTGTATAGAAATTAAAGTAGACCCTTCACATATTCAATTGATGTATTGCTCTTATCTGTACGATCAAAACTGTGTAATTTAATTTCTTATTGGCGTCATCAGGATAAGACGCCTCAAAATGTGTTTGCGGGCCCCAATGCAGGCAGGCAGCGCTGTCTTCTTTTATCGTCTGATTCGCTCAATGATGAGCCAGCTTATTCAAACCTGTGACAGAGCCATATACTGCTCTGGCAGTGATAATGTGGGTTTGGAATGATTCGTAACATTTTTATAATTGTAACGAGTAATGATGCAGCACATAAAAAATCTATCGGAGTAAAAGTATTAAACTCATCGAAAATATGTAGGCTACTGAAGTAAAGGTGGAAGTAGGAGAAAAAAACAATACTCCAGTATAGTACAGATACGGCCTTTTAGTACTTAAGCACAGTAGTGAAGTAGTTCTACTTCGTTACTATACATCTCTGGCAGCCTATTTGGAAAACATTTCACGGTTTTGTTGTTTCTGTATTTGGTCGCTCTGTAAGCATTTGAAATGTCTTTCTGTTTGCGGTCGAGTTGTGAGTATTTGCAGTATGTTCTGCGTTTCATTATTTGTTTGAGGTGAGTGTTTGTAGCGCATTTTGTTATTTGCAGCACGTTTCTGTATTTGTTCGCATTGTGAGATTCGCAGTGCCTTACTGGATTTGGTTGCTTTGTGAGTATTTGCAGCACATTTCTCTATTGTTCTGCATTTGTTTGCATTGCAATGTGTTTCTGAGTTTTCTTTGTGAGTATTTGCAATGCATGTCTGTATTTGTGATTTTTTTTTTGCATTGTGAGTATTTGCAGTATGTTCGGTGTTTCTTTCTTTGTTTAGTATTTGTAGTGCATTCTGTTATTTCCATCAGTTTTCTGTGTTTGGTTGCATCAAGTATTTGCAGCACATTTCTGTGTTTGTTTCATTGTTTGGTTGTGTTGTGAGTATTTGCAGCATGTTTCTGAATTTGGTTAATGTGTGAGTACTTGCAGTGCATTTCTGTATTTTTGGTGTTTGCAGAGTGTTTGTTTAGTGAGAGTTTCCAGTGTGTCTTTATATTTCTTTTGCTTTGTGAGTTTTTGCGGTTCATGTCTATATTTGCACTGCGACTATTCTACATTCGGTTGCATTGTGAGTATTTCCAATGTGCGTCTGCATTCAGTTGCATTGATGATGGCTTGGGATGTGAGTATTTGCAGTGCCTTTCTTTCTTAGTTTGGTTGCATCAGGTATTTGCTGCGCATTTTTTGGCATGTGGTTGCATTGTGAATGTTTCAGTATGTTTTGCATTTCTTATTATTTGGTTGCATTTTGATTATTTGCAGAATGTGTTTTCAACCTAATGAAGATGTTTCGTAATTTGGTATTTTTTTTATCTTTTTTTTTTTTTCAATGTACGTGGGTTTTCATCAGTTGCAGTGTGTTAAGTTATCTCAGCCACCATACTAAACACCTTAGCAACTACATAACAATATGCTAAAAACCACTTTGTATACCTCAGTAACAGCATGGAAACATGCTAAAAAGCACTTTGAACTACAGTAGCATAAAAATGTGCTCAAAAACACTAAACAACTTGGCAACTGCACAGCATCCTCTAAACATCATGGAAAAGTCTTGCACAGGCAAGCACAAATCAGAAAATCGTGTCATATCCAGTAGTTTTTCTGGATTTGATTGCTGCAGAACAAGATAAATAAAAGGTTAATAAGTCCACAGATGTCGTTTATGATGATCATCCTTCATTGTGGCTCATCAACATGCTCAGGGTTTGTCTGCATCCTGTCCGTTCATTAAAAATAGAGCTATTTGTTTTCAAAGCGGATACTTACCCAATTAGCATCTAGCAGTTAGTGCTTATGAACACTAAAATGCATTAAAAGGGAAATGGAGTGAGGGTGAGGAGAGATTTGAGAGTATGCCACAAACACATTTTTTTGTTGGTATTTTCATAAAGAAAGCAAGAGCTGCATAGTCTTCCTTTCAACACAGATTAATTTCCATCCTAACACCCGAGAAAGGCTTAATGGCTCTTTTGAACATTGAGACGCAGCCCTCAAAGAGCTCATTTCACTCCAGTCTTAGGCAAACATGAGATTTACTCAGATTTGTTGTTTGCTGTTTGAAGAAGAGCAGTTGTTGATGGTAAAGAGCCAATTGCCCTCTCTATTGTGACAACACTCAAGTTGACCATGTCACATGACTGCTGAGAGCAAGCTTTGGTCAACTTTCTAGTGACCTCTAAGGGACATTCATTTATGTCTTAATTTCATGAAGACATCTTTTGTCTGCTGACTTCTGAACTTGTGGGCTAAGAAATTATATATACAATAATATACAATAAAAATAACTTAATATGTATACATTGTTATCCATAACTTTTATATGGTATAAACAAAAACATTAAAAACTGGCAGGTACAATATTAAGTTTTAATAACTTTAATAAAAAAAAAAAACTAACTTTGTTCTTTTAAAGATATTTAAAAAAAAATATTTTACAGTAAAAACTGTCCTTTTGTCTTTTTCACATGTAGTAACCCTAGAAACCACCCATAACACCACTCCTTAGAAAATGTTTTGCAACACCCTAGCAACCATGCCTTGACAACCATTAAACCCTTTAAAGTTGATTAATCATAAATGAATAAATGTTTTTATTTAAATATCAATTCTTGCAGCTAGTAACTTACATTTCACTGAGCATGTTTCAATATTTTCATATTCACTGAAATTGCATATTTTTTTCCAGTGTAAAACAATCTGTCCACTGCAGTTAAACAAGTTGTTGTCTCATTACTCAGAGGTATGTGGGTATATAGGATTCGCACACAGAGTGAGTCATAATCTAAGAAAGGGACTATCTCAATGTAAACAGTAATTAAAGCAACTCCCATGATTGTTAGCATGAGTCACGGCCATAAATGGGAGTATACACTGGTGATTACACATCAAGAGCCAGGCTGTTATTTAGCACTTTAAGCTCAGAGTTGATGGGTCAGTCTGTGCATAGGGAAATTAATGCATGCTCCTCTTTAATGATCCTTAATATAATGTTTATCTTCATCTTCCATGTTTTTTTTTTTATTGAACCCCCATAATCTTTAGCAGTAAACCAAAATGTTCTTCTGCTGGAGATAAAATGTATTACTGCTCACTTTGTAACCGCAGTCATCGTGCAGCTGTGGTGGGGTGACATAGTTTACAACAAGTTGCCTTTGTACAGAACAAGACACGCTTCCGTTTTTAATTTATACAGTGATTTGGTTACTCTTACTTTTTAATTTAATTTATTTATTTTATACTTTTAGCCCACAAATAGTAAATGTTCCTATATAAGTAATTATTATATTATGATTTTATTTTTTATTACATTTTTTATTAATTTTTTTTAATCTATAAATTATAATTAATAAACAATTGCATGCTTTCTGATTAAATTGTCAAAAAAAGGGTTCTAAGCGAATATCTAGAAAACAACAGATTAAGAAATTTTTTAATTGGAGGAAGCATTATTATGGATTATGGACTCATTGTGGATGACTTTAGGAATAATATTGTTTATGATGATGTTTTGATCAGCTGTTTGGACTCATTTTGATGGCACCCATTCACTCCATTGATAAGCAAGCGATTAATTCAGAAGAAGAAACTAATCAATATCTCAGATGGCCTGAGGCTCTTTTAGATTTTTTATGTTTTGTTTTATTTTATTTATAATAATATTATTATTATTACTGTATTATTCTGTACAGTTTTTAACCATCCAATAAGGCAAAAAAAGAATCATCATGTTCATGTAAGTATCAGCAATAATAACAAAAATTCCATTTCTATTAAAGGTGGAATTACAATCAGCATAATTACAGTATTATTTACAGGTAACCCATTTTTAATTGTTTTTATTTTATTTCAGTTATATGCAATTATTGTACTTGTACTTCCTCACTCATAGCAGCAGGTCTGAAAAAGTGATTTTATGTACCTTGTAGGTTGCGTTTCTAACCTGATGCAAATGTGCTCTTATCAAGTGAGCTCAATGGATTTCTTCCAGACACCTATTGAGATATTGGCCTCTGAAAGCAGCTATGGCTAGCAGTCTATGAGCGCGTGTTCTCAGCACCCGAGGCGAGAGCGAGCCTCTATTAGTTTACGTCAAAGATTGAAATGCTTTCAGAAATCCCCCCGCATGCTTCTCTTCTGCAGGTTAACTTTCCTGCTGCTACATTAATCACCATGACAACTGCCTCTACTCCGACTGTTATACGTGGCCATAAGAGCGAGCGAGGATGTCTTGATAATTTTGTATTCCAATTTCACACTTTGTGCTTATAGTCAAATCTGCTCAGACAACCTCGAATGCAAAACAGTATGAGCTTGCAAAATAACCAGTTCATTATACAAGCGTTTCGCAAATCTATGAAATCTCCCTCTGCTTTCTTAACCGAGTCCTTTGATGTGATTTAAAAACACATTCGTTATTTGTCACTGGGATTGATAAAAAAGTCTAAGCAGCGTAACAGCAGGCGCTATTGATTTTCCCTTAGATATTTTTAAATTAATATCTGCCAATGATCATACACACAATAACTTTTACTTTCCTTTTGCATGTGCTAAGACTGTTTCATATGTGTTTATTTGAAAATTAAAAATAATATATATTTAAAAAATAAATATCTTATGATTCCTAATGCTAGTGTTACTAAATGGCTGTCAGTGTTTTATGTCTCTAGAGTGTTGTTTTCTATTGGCGTATTTCCACTGCATAGTACGGTACGGTACGGTTCAGTACAGCTCACTTTTGGGGGGTTTTCCACTGGGAACAGTACCTG
>JAUCNO010000548.1:5772118-5784364 GCA_032353835.1 Enteromius viviparus | reverse complement strand
GTGATAATACCGTATACCGTGATAAAAGCTCAATCAATTAATCGCAGCATGAAAATGTGATACCGGCACATGCCTAAGTGTGTTATTAGTATGTTCAGGGTTGATCTGTTTTTCTGAATACGTGGTTAGTCACCGTTGTTGAGATTCATACACTGATTCTTGATGTCTGTGTGTTACAGAAAGACTTTTTGAAAGAAATTTCAGCTGACAAGAAAATTGAGGAAATCACTGGATTTTTAAATAAACAAGAAAACATTCATTATCATCATCAACATGATCATCACCTGATGAGTTTTGCTCTTGGTTTGTCTGGCTGTTTTAACTCAACTACAGCAGCCAAAACAACATTTAATTCTACTCATAAAAGAGTCAAGAGCCCAACTTAAAGCACACACTGACACTGGAACAGTAACACACAAATTGTGATTATCTTCTTACAAAAAAATGCTTTCTTCTCTAAACTTAACTGGGTTAAGTTACAGTGAAGAATTAATTTCACATAAATTCAACAAAACATGTAAATAAAACACAACTTGGTTGTGTGGAACCAGGATGCATGATTTCATAAGTGAGTCAAAGAGTCATTTTTTGGAATGTATAATGTATTGGTTCTATGGTCCAATTTACTGGTGCTCTTGCAGGCAAGAGCATGTAGTGTATTTAGTAGTCTTGCATGTAGTAATCACATAACTCCCTTATGACAACATGTTTTCTCCTGTCATGAATTATCTATATTGTTTCCTCAATAAAAATGTAGAATTTAATATTTTTTTTCTAGCTAATCAAAAGAGCCTTCCTTAACTCATGTGCTGTGCTAAGCTCGTAAACAGCTGAAAACTAAAACCTGAAAAGGTTAGTTTCACCATTTTTAGCTTCAGTAACTTAATGTGCTATGTAAAACACAGATTATAAAATTATATTCATGGGTCACGGGTTTTCATGATTAATAATAAATACACTATAAAGCACTTTTTGGTATAGGCTCTGGCTTGCTTAGGTGGGGACACCGGATTTCTATTGATTATCGTTGTCTTGACAACAGGGACCGTCTCTGCATTTGATAAATAAAGTTTCATTCTCGTCATTATACATTACCATTACTCTGTTGTTCTATTTGATAATGTTCAGTGCTTTGCTACAATCTGTATTGTTAAAAGCGCTATATAAATAAAAGTGACTTGACTTGACTTAACCAATCAGATTTGAAGAAAAAGTTTACAGTTTTTGTAGTGCAGGCTTACAGTCAGTGTTTGGTGCTTGTACATCAGTGTCAGTCAACTATCATTTCCTGTGGTTTTAGGCATTACTCATGGGTTAGGTTTAGGTGTAGAAATATGGTCAAGACCTTATTTTTGCATTAAGGGTCAACAAATTATGTTGACGTAGGCACACGTAGTACTTGGTGAAATCAGGACGTGCATAAAATATTGCAGTTAATGCTCTATCCTGTTGGAAATATCCCTTAAACCAAAACCTACCTAATAATATTGTCATATGCAAAAAAATGCATTTGTTGATGCAGCCCTGCTATATTTTAACTTCATAATGTGGATTTGAGCTTTTTGTTTAACCGCAGTTTCACAGGGTTCATACCGTAGCTCTTGGTCTCTCAAATAACAATGTATTGCATGAGCTATTGAGCAAACCTGCAAAAAAAAAACATTAAAAAGTAGCAGTTTTACTGCCTCTTGTGTTCATTTCAGTTCAAAACGGCAGAGATTTGTGTATACAGTAAATACCTTTTTTTGAGTTGTGCAGAATTGTAGGCAGAGGCACCTATTCCAATTAAGCCACTAATTAAGTAATAGCATATATATGGTTTGGCTGATGCTTGGTTGAAATTGAAGGGTGGGGGTGCTATTTAAATAATTTCTGATCAAATCAACTGACTGAAATACTGATTATCCCTATATCACCTAGCCCTCTTTATGTCATTTACAGTACGTCTCATCATATTACAGTATATGTATAAGTGTGATTTGTAGTAATGGACACATGTTGGCATTTATCACAAGCACTCAACTGTGCATTCGGTGACTAGTTAGTATGACTGAAGGCAGACACGGGTGGTCTCCAGGGATGGTGTCCGTGGGGCTCGTCAATTATTGTCAGTCAGTTATCAGCGTTTCTCCGGTGTGTGGAGGTCTCAGCGGAGCGGAAGCCCACAGTCTCCGCGGCTCCTCAGCATTTAACCTGGGCCTCCACACTCTCAGCTCTTTCATCAAAAGCATCCTGCCTATTTTGTTTCTCAGCACCGCTGAGAGTTATTGCTCATGACAACAACTGCAGTTCTCTTTTCTCTTGCTCCCTCTCTCTCTCTACACTCGCCACTTGCTGGGATTGTATTACTCTGTGATATTCTAGCACTCTCCATTAAATATGCATGAACCCCAGAGATGAAATTAATTTTGGGAACGCTCACTTTTGAATGTTCAAATATGCCTTCATCTGCCTTTGTATCAAACCTTGAATGTGTAATTTCATTTAGGATAGAGGCAGTAGATTAAAGCAGCACCATTTGGCCAGTGATCAATGCAATGGTGAAAAAGAATCGCTACAAAAAATATCAATATCTGGGGGTCATTTGGATGAAAAGTGGGGTTCAATTGAAAGGCCTTTAGATATTCGAATGGCTGGAGTGAATTAAAGGAAAAGTTCACCAAAAAAGAAAATGATGTTATCATTTAGTCACCCTCCTCTCATTCTGTAACTCATTCAATTCTGCATATATTTAAATATTGGCACATTAAGATGGCACTGTTTCAGCAAGGTGGTGATACATGTAGATATCCCAGAGTATCTGGTAGCGTAATGTCAATGGCATGTTCTCCAGTTCCTGTAGATTGTGGGGTGGTGGTGATTGTAACTCGAACCTGCTTTTCGAATGGTTCATGTCGGTGAATTTGGAGGATAAGGTATTAGCAAAAATACACCATGTTCCTTGAACTGCTCCTTGACAATTCTGGCATTGTGGCATGGCACATTATCTTGTTGGTAACAGGATAATGCACCATGCCACAATTGGCCATCACTGCCAAGGAACACAGTTGCCATGAATAGGTTCAGATTCAATGTTCAGATTCCTGACAGCTGTCACCGATTGTTCATTTTGGATAATAGGGCCTAAGGTGTCCCTAGAAAACATAATCCACCTTCACTGGCCACAACAGTGCATTAAGAGTGTACAGTATGTATGCAATACTAGTACATAGGCTAACTAATACAGACATGAATGGTCATTATAGTATAGTTAAAGCTGTGTCATATGGCTTTGGAGGATATGTGAAACCCCCCCTGAGGCAATACAGTAGGTTACTTTTCTGACACAGTACTTGTGAATATATCTGATTTTTTTAGCTTAAAAATCATGGCAACCATCCACCAGGATTACCAAGCTCGTACGAGTCAAGATATTTGACTTTAAAAAAAACTCTGTGTTTGTCTGAAAGACGACTTCATTTTTCACAATACCCTACAAACTATTAATAGGCAGCAAATTAAGAGCTTCCTAGTCAAAGTTAATGGTTTTTAAATTTTTATTTAAGAGAAACTTGAAAATTCTGCTAAATATCCCCTATTGTGTCCCGCTGCTTGTAAAAAACATACGGGTGAGTAACAGATGTGAGAACCTGCATTTCTAGGCAAACCAGTCCTTAGATCATCCCCACATTCTGTCACAACCCTGTTGTTGTTCTCGTGGTACGCTCTAGCTCTGAAGCTTCCCGTAAGTCCCACGCTCACCAGAGTTGAGACCCAGCATTAAAGAGAAGTGTGTGATTGGTTGCACACACACATTCCCTCTAACTACATCTGCATAATTACATTCTGCAGCAGGGAAGTCTCTCTGGAGCCGTATTGTTTGGAGACCAGTCAAATCCCCTTTCAGGCAGATAACCCAAAGGCTAACCACAGCTGATTCCAGAAAGGCGTTTTTTTAGCCTTTTCCCCTCAGAGTTATAATTGGAAATCCAGTTTACCATCTTTTTATCGATGGCGGGACTATGAGCCTAACTGCTACCTTGATTGGGGTGGGTCAATAACAGTTGGGGTTGGATGTGGCGGGTCGCTTGTAGGCGACCCCAAGGTTCTTATCAAGTAAAGTGGTTTTTGATTAGTGTTAATGGGGATTGGTAATGGCCTTTGGCTGTTACATGGACGGTCATGCTTCAAGTCAGGGCGCTCAGTGGGAGTTGTTTGTTGTTGCGAATGCACACGCATAATTGCTTTTCTCAAGGGCACATAAGCCATGCGTCGCTCTCCTTTATTGTGTGTGCGCCAAGAAACTCATAAATCCACTTGCAGTGTTTTGCAGCCAAGTTATTCGAGTAACGCTTTAATGTTTTGCGCTCTCGTGCACCTGGGTGGTACAAACAAGGCCGGTTAAACTGCATGCGTTTTCTTTTTGCCCGCCATACTGAATGCATATTGAGCTTCGCCCTTGCATGCTAATGCATGCTTAATATTATTCTTATGAACTGCCAGTGACTTCATACGTTAGCCAGCACTCTGTCAAATTAATGTCAATTCCATTAATGGTGCTGTCCATTTTCTCGCTCTCTCCCTTTCGCCGCTCAAAGTTGCTCTCCCCGGCGCGGTCGCAGTGGGCCTTCGCTGCTGCTCGGCACAGATGAAAGACAGAGAGAAGAGAATTAACGTCCGGGGTCATTTATCAAGAACGAGACCCAAAAGTGTGGATGAAACTCTGCCGATGAAAATCTGTCCTGAGAAATGTCACTGAGATATTAGGTTTAATATATCAAATCATGGGTCTTCCCAACAGTGCTGAGCCAACACCAGTTCACCGCCTCGTGCTGTGCGTAAACACTGCGGCACGCCATCAGCTTCATCATCTTCAGGAAACGGTCAGGGTGCGAGAAATGCATGATTGATATCTGGTTTTGCATGCTATCATCTATTCTACAATAAAATTTGAGAATCTAAGCAAACTATCGGTTTACTATCTGCCAGATGAGGGATGAGCTCTTTTTTAACACTGCGTCTCTGTAGTCCTGATCGATGTTTCGTTTTAGAAACCAATGTGGCGAAGAGCAGCTGTGATTGTTGAGAAGACAATGCTAGTTTTGATGAATGCTGCTCACCTGCATTCTGCACAGCCTCACGCTGCACTACATGAATACATGGTCTGGTGTAGCTGACAACCAATTCAATAGTCAGAGCCAGTCTCCAAATCTGAGTTGACAGAGTTGTAAAAAATTGCGTATTGTAGGCACTGACTTCCTTTTTTTAAGCTTAAACCCATTACTATATGTTTTTTATGTGCAGTTTGAAGTGTTGCATAAGAAACAAGTGATGGAAATGCCAAATTTTGCTTTGCTTTGTATTTCATCTGCTTGCTCTAAGGTGCAAGTAATTTATTACATATACAAAATTATATACAGTGGCATCCTCTTTTTAGTGATATTTAGTGCCATTTTGTTCTCTTTCAATTGTTGGATGGAAGCATTGCTTTATTTGTAAATGCTCTAATTTTGCAGGTAATATAAATTCACAGTTGGACGATATCCATAGCTATTTTTGGAACATATTGTAGTCACTTGTCACATGCTTTAACTAGGCACATGTTTCAGTGTGAGTTTATGGAGTTCAGAACGACTTGTATGATGCCCAGTTTTTCATCTGTGAATTTTTACAAAGTCAGCAAGTGCGTGATGTATAATCTGATAAGATTTTCAGATTTGGATAGTAGGGTGTTCCAGCCTTTAGTCAGCATTTATCCACTCATTCCCAGGGGGTCAATGTTCTGTACCATTATGTAGACAAAATAATTGGTGGACATTTGAATTTAGAGTTTTGCTTCAAAAAATGCTTACAGAACACACTTTATAGAGTTTTTTAAAATAAACCAATAATTACATGTTAATCTACCCGTACATTATCAATTATCATTATAAAAAAAAAAAAAAACAATTGGAAATGACATTATTGAGGGTAAATCCAAATAATGTGTGTACATTTACATATTTTTATGTTTTGCATTTTCAAATCACATTTTCCAACATGCTTTTAGGGTAACTCATAACTATTTTACATGTTGATTGGTGACTAATTTGCAATAATCTGCATAATGCAATTTATGTTTTTAAGGGATCTGCATACCACTTACGGTTAATGTTGGGTTTTTTTCCCCTTGCATAATTTTTATTTTATTTATATATTTTTTTAATAAATATCATGTTTTTGTATGAATTTATACTACATTGCTACTTACTAAAATAGCTTACTTTATTAATCTTTTAAATTACAAATCAACCATTTGTAAGTGCCTGTATTTAAAGAAATATCTGTAAAGGGGGAGGGCAAGGAGGGCATGTTGGGAGTTCAGAAATTTATGACCGTTAAGTGCCCTGTTCGGAGTACAAAAACAAATTACCACTATTATCCTAAATTAGAAAACCATTATAATAAGTTTTATATTTGTTATGCAATTACCCTTTAAAGTAAACCATCGTCTTCCGGCTAATCTTGCTTAGAAAAATAGCAAAACATTTCATTTTGACCAATAAAAATGATACCATAGCACATAAAGATCTAAGCTACGAGATCCCCTGGAACAAAAAAAAAAAAAAATCTTTAAGTTGAGCTCAGGTGATGAATATGAAAAGCATTGTTCTTTTCTTTTCTGTTTAAGCAAGTGCTGGAGAGCAAATCGGTAATAAGGCTCTTGATACCATCACCAATAACAGATGAGAAAGCAGTGAAGCGTACGGCCCTTAATCAATGAAACATCCAGCGTCAGATACTGTACAGCACACAGTACAGTACAGATTTGTTCAATCTGCCTGCGAGAAATCTTCAAAAAGTCCCACATTCATCATTCACGTTTTATCGAGCTGCAAAAGCTGGAACATTACGCCAGTTTATTTCTTCATGGATTTATTCATTCATAAATATTCATCCTCCACATATGTCACGCACACACACGCATGATTTATCTGAAAGAGAAATATTGCTTTTCTAATATTACACACAGAGATTTATTGTCTCTCATTACCATTGTTATCGCAGTAGCTTTCAAGTAATCTATTTTTACCACTATGGGTGTTCACTATTTACTGCACAGAAATATCATTCGGGATCATACGTCTTTCTCCAGAAATCCATATAAGTGTGGAATCAAAGGTGGAAATCTGCAGCACAAAGCATTCTGGGACCCCACGGTGCCTGAATTAAGCGTCTCTTTAATGGTAATGCTCTATTTTCCAGGGCATTAGAATGATCCAGGCCTGGAGTTTAATTGGAGCACTGAGTAATGTATGAAATGAAGTTCAAGTTAGCCAGGTCCACGCGCCTGGGCTTGATACGGAGCCTCAAACGAGCCGCCCGTCCGGGGTTCAATCAGTCCGATGAGATCAGATTCTGATTTAAGACGGAAGGAAATAACAAGGGAGAAATGAAATGGTAATTACTATTGATTACCTATGTGCATATGACCCCACAGGCCTTGCTTTGCATACTTAAATCAACTTAAATAATTGGATTTGCTAATTTTTTGTTTGTGTTAGCCAGAGTGTGTGTGTGTGTGTGTGTGTGTGTATGGCTATGAAATACGTCCATACAACTGACAAATGATGCAGCCTGACCCTTGTGATGCATTAGTTTCATTTCTGCAGTTTGTTGCACTGGTCGTTGCTGTGTACTTGATTTCGCTTCAGCAAACAGGAGGTTGTGATTCTGAATTGTCTGGGAATCATTTATTATGTGATACTTATTTACAAACAACAGACGGTATAATGAAAATCAGGAGGCAAGAAGCAGTTGTGGTCTGTGTGTGTGTGTGTGTGTGTGACAGAAGCGTGGCTGACCATGCTGCAGAACACGTGCTCACAGCTTTAGTGTGACGATGCACTGCTGCCCCCTACCGGACCAGCAGCCAATCACATCACTGTGCTTACTACTAAGCAATTACTAACAAACCTACAGACTTTTTAATACATTTTGCCTGTAAAAAGTCTGAGTTTTGCATTAAAATGGTTTTGATTTGACAAATATATAAACAACAAAAAACATTATTGATAGTTTGATTGTTTCTGTTTATTTAAAAAAAGGCATCTGCTGAATGACTAAATGAAACGTCACATGTTTTGCTTTGTGTGATATTTCTAATACCAAATGGAATCGGTGAATGAATTATGGATCACATTTACTTTTCTTTTTTTTTATTTCACTATGGTGAACACAGGATGAAGTACACATTACTTCACACGTCGGTGGTTAATGGCTTTAAATGTAGGCTACATGTTTCAAAGTTTGTAGATTATGACTGGCATACGGAAGTTTATGGCTGGCATACTTGGTATGTAAAGCATGAATTACATTGTAAACTTGGTCGATCTTGCAGTAGATATTTTAGTTTTTAAATGTCACCATGATTTTCCCAACATCTTTTGTTGATCCTGGGTCAACATTACTATCCAAAAATATAAACTTGAGTATTGAGTATTTTTTATTTTTTTTAAATGTTTTTAATCAAATAAATTCAGTATAATCAGAAACCAGCCCGGTCAAATGCTTATAAATAGTAAGCCAAATTAATGCATTACTGCAGTTACAATCACATGAATATAAATGATGATATAATAGTTTAAAATACTGAATACAGAAAAAATAAATACATATATATTCTTTTAAAATGGAATCTAGGTGGTGGTCACTTTAACTGAACCGGTTTATTCATGCATCTGAAATCACACACTTCTCTAAAGTAAAATGCCTGGATTGCTTACTGCTGGTAAGTTGTGAAGTACACACTGAATGACACTTTTCTCAAGCTTTGTTGAAGTTGTGTCAAGAAGAATGATACGTGACAGTAAAGGAGAAGCTAAAGCCAATGGTTTTGTCCATTATACTGCACTTAAGGATGCTGAGAGGCAGTTAGAAAGATGTGCTGCTAAATGACTGTCTAGTGTCTGAATGCCACTACGAGGCCAAATGAGGAAAACACAAAAAAAACAATCCTTACCCAATAAAAAAAAAAGAGCAAACAATGAAGAACAGCCAGTGCATGGCTTATAGCTTTGTATCATATTCCTTACTTGATATCAGTAATGCTGTAAAGCTATAGTGTCATTACCCAGCAATTTAAACTCGCACAGTTTTCTTCCAACAGTGTGGAGCCAAAAAAAAGGACATATAACCCCAGCAAGGGTGAAACTAACACTGGACAAACAGACAAATAATACTTTCTAGGAGGAAAAACAAAGATGAAACACTTATCCAATCCCCGGTCTGAAAGAGTAAAAAAAAAATAATAAATGAACAAAAAAAAGTTATTTAGAGCATTATTTTGAACATTTTTAATAGAAAATGAGTTATTGCATAATTATCATTATTATTCAAAATGATGAAATAATATTGTATAAGCAATTTAACTTAAATTATATAAAATTATTGTTATTTTTGTCGTTTCCTAAATGATGAATATATACTAATTATTTATATTTTATTTATATTTTACAGCCGATGGGACCAATTTCCCTGAAAATAGCATGCATACATCATGCACAAAAAATGCTTACTGCAACACTGAAATAAATCAAAGTGCATCAATAAATGACTTTATTATTATTATATAAGTCACTTTCACTTCAAGCCCTAGTTGATTTCTTGTCTTGCTGTTAGCTCCTATTCACTCATTCAGTAAGCTCTGTACCACAACATTGGTCTTTTCAAATACCATGGTATTTATTTATATACTGCAGTATTGATTAAATGGTACCTCGAAGAATACAAGAACCCAAGTACAATGGCACAAGTCAAATAAGCAGAGGGTTCAGACTGATAAGTGGTAATGTGTATAATCAGGCAGCAGACAGATTTTCACACGTGATCATGGTTTATTGGTCAGGCAAATGTTAACACTTGATAATGCAATACATTCAAACATCAAACGGTGCTCTAGTGATGTGGACTTCACCACAGGAAAGTGGAACTCTTGCTTCTTTCTTAGAACTTGAGCGAGAGAGAGATGTGCTTTGAAGCAGAACACTATTGCACAGTGACGGGGCGACAGGAGCGAAGGACATAAAACAGCAAAAACTTCTCACACTCTCCTACGATTAACATTGATTTCTGTAAAATAACAAAGGGTGACATTTTTCAAACAAAGAGCTGACAGAAGAGTGTGCCGCGGCCCAGAGAACAAAAGTGTGGAGGACAGCGCTCTCAGGACAGACGGGACCTTTGAACGGCGCTGCTGTTAAATGGCAGCCATGGCCTCAGACTCTTTGGGTCGGTTGAGGACCACATGTTCCAGCTGTCCAGAGTCTGACACGTCGTAGCTGGTCTTGTACTTGGCCAGGATCTTCATGAGTGGACGTAACTTCAGCCACCACTGTTCCTTAGGGATTCTGTGACTGAACACACAGGAGAGAAGGTCAGATATGAAATCCTGTTTGAGAGTATAAAACCTGTGGTGTGTACTTACATAAAGTCGGTCTCGTCTTTGAGCTGAACCACGGGCTGGAAGACCATCGCACGCCGCCGCATGCCCAGCAAACAAGCCGAGTCTTCTGTGTTAGCAAACACTCTCCCTGCACAACACACGACACCGAACACACTGATTAACAAAACAAACATTTACACGGATATACCTTATTATAGAGCAGTTAGTATTATTATGGTAATTATACAAATTATTTAGGGATATTTGCAATCGTGAAATGGATATGATAATAATAATATTAAAACAAAACAGTAAATCCACAATAAGAAAACAAACAAAAAAGAAACCTAAACAAATTGTGGAAATACACAGCAAAAAAATCTATAAAATTGTTATTATTATTTAGGTTAGAATATGAATATTTAGTTTTTATACTGCTGTATATCAATGACAGTGAGAAAATAATAATAATCAAACTATACAATATTGGATATTTGCAGTTTCTCAGTGCTGTCAAACAATGAATCACATCCAAAATAATAATTTATTGCACAAAAAAAAAAAATATATATATATATATATATATATTTTAAATATAATATGAAATGTAAAAACAAATATAAAACATAAAAACATCCAAGAATTGTGGAAATCCACAGATGTGTGTGTGTGTGTGTGTGTGTGTGTATATATATATGTATACATACATACTAAAAGTGTATTAAAATCAAATTAATTAATATATATATACATATATATATATATATATATATATATATACACATATAAAAACATACAGCTTAGTATATTAAAAGTTATAGTGTATTACAGTAATTATAGATAATATATAGAAATATTTACAATAGTAAACTGGCCTATAACTAAAATATAGAAACACAAATTAAAATAATAACAAAAATAATCATTTTAGCAATTATATTGTATATTAACTTAGTTAATAATTGTATATAGTTAATGTAATTGTTAATTTATGTATATATATATAGAGAGAGAGAGAGAGAGAGAGAGAGAGTATGGTAATCATGTATTGGAACAATTTCAGGAGTGAACTGAAAAAAAAAAATGTAAATATGGAGAAGCCACACTATACATTTACATAATGAGGTCATCAAATCAGGCTGAGTAAAATATAGATGTTTTACCTTCATCTTTATTCATCCACAGGCACAGCAAAAGGAATAAACACACACACACAATACTGAGCTGAAACAATGCAGCGACTCTACAATCATATTTCAAAATCAGGTAAATCAAGGTCAAGGATTATGTTGAGTACTGCGGTGCATGTGTGCAGTCATGATTACACTTTAACAATATGACGATTACTGAGTGCCTCGTGAACAACAGCACAGGTCAGTCAGAAGGTCGAGCGCTGCGTGACTTCTAACGAGAGCTTTAGTAACGTTTGTTTCATGACCACAGGAAGTGCATGACTGTTATCATTCATACCTTTTCTGTAGCTTTCATTCAGTTTCTTGGTGATCCACTGCATGGCCTTGGCAGCGATTTTGGTCCCGAAGTTACGGTCAAATGGAGAAGGAGCACCACCCTAGAGAAAGAGAAAGATATTTGTTGTATTAGCTAATATTATTTAGGTATAATAATTATATAATCAAATAATCACTGTCAATAAAATCCCAGAAAATATCAATATATCTTTGTTTTTTTGGTCAATATCGCACATGCCTAGTTGGAGTTAAAGGAACACTCCACTTTTTTTGGAAATAGGCTCATTTTCCAACATCTCTAGAGTAATACAGATGTGTTTTAGCGTTTTTGAATCCATTCAGCCGATCGCCGGGTCTGGTGGTCCCAAAATTAGC
>JAUCNO010000548.1:5755709-5772018 GCA_032353835.1 Enteromius viviparus | reverse complement strand
TTTGCCGCACGGCCACTCGGCATTCTATAGAATGCCTAGGCAATGTGTGAAGCGGCGATCATTTCACACTTTGCCTAAAACCAGCGGGCATTCTATACATTGCCTAGGCATTCTATAGAATGCTGGCATTTCACACATTGCCGGTAACATATGTACTGAATATGAAGATATCAGATGATTAATTTACTGGAAGGCAAGGAATAAATATTTAAAATTTACATTACTGCGGTCAGGTAAGTCTCTCCTGTAATCCTAGGATGCATTTATTTGTTAATAAATACAGTAAAAATATGAAATATTATTTAAATAGCTATTTTCAGCATCATTACTCCAGTCTTCAGTGTCACAGTATTCACAGATGAATGAAAAGTTCAGAAGAGCAGGATTTGTATGAAATAGAAATGTTTTGTAACTTTATACATTTCTTTACGGTCTTTATCAAAATAAAGTTACAGAGTAAATTGTAATCAGATTACATCCTCATTCATTTATAAATGCCTTTAAACTAGTGGACTAGTGGAGTTTTTTTTCTAGTCCTTTCTAAAAGTTTTGTAAGTCTGTAATGAGGAAGCTTTTAGCCTTGGTTCTGCTTCCTAGCGTTTTTTAGAAATTGAGTTACGGTGTGCTACGGAAACAGCCGTGTCTGAGGACTGATATATAATATCTGAATCCACAGGGAACCAAGCGATCCGCTCTCATTAACTCTCATATTCATATTTGACTGTAAACGTGCTCTCGCCAATTAATAAGCTCTGCATTTAACCAGAAGAGACTCTTGCTCCTACAAGCCCACGTTGGACTGTGATTTTAGACTCACTAATCTTATGCATACTTTTATTTGTTATGTTTCGTAGCTCGTTTTCTACCTCAGCCACTTCCTTCTCCACCTTATACAGAGCATAATGGATCCAACGCCTTCAAAATCAACCACAAACACAATTCTTAGCATATTTTCCCGTGCATGCAAACCATAAAGTCGAGTGAAATTTCATCCCGCTTTCTTACAGATACTTTTATAATTCTTTAATCCGTAATATGATCTTTCCCCAATCGACAATTAAATTAAGCACTTATTGGTTTGCATATGATGTCATTTCCTCATTTGGGCCGGATGGGTTGTGGGTGTTTTTTAATATCCTAAAATTCATGCTTGATGCTATCTGTGTTATTCCCAGCATCCTGTGATAGCGTACCAACCCAAGTCCTTCTCTACATTCATAAAAAATCTTTAAAAGCATAAATCAAGACCCAGCGTTGTTTCATTTAGATTTTTTTCTAGAAATGGCCACAGCTCTGAACTCACACTGAGCCTCGTGATCCTAAATGATGAAGAGCCCAAACACTGCCAAAAATATCAGCGCTAAATGAATGGCCAGAGCGAGAGAGAAACAGAGAGAGATGTAATACAAGGGTGAATTTCCGCTAATAGCAGTGGATTACGGCAGGATGGGTTCAACTCCATGAACTTTCACCCTGACACGTGCAATGCTTGAATTCCCCACAGTGTCGCTGCTGGACTGAAACCATAAGAATCTGGACTATTTCAAGTCATTGAGTTCTTCTTCCTCTGTAACAGTTACAGAAGTCAACAGGATTTGATGCTACGACTTCAATGAAAAGTTCGCCCAAAAGTAAAAAATTATCCTCAGGTCATTCAAGAGGTAGAGAAGTTTGTTTCTTCATCAGATCTGGAGAAATGTGTGTCTGCATCAGTGTCTTAGTAATGGATGTGAATGGGTGCCGTCAGAATGAGAGAACATCACAATAATCCACAGCACTCCAGTCCAGCAGTTAACATCTGGAGAAGACAGATAAAGTTTTTACTTTACTTCTTTTACTTTACTTTACTGTTTATTTTGACTTCTGACGGCACCCATTCACTGCAGAGCATCCACTCTTAAAATAGATCATCCTTGCTCAGTGTCTGCAGTGTTTCTCTCCAGAAGTCATGAACTAATAAAAATGTCTTGGTATATGTTTAAACTAAATGTAGTGCATTTCTCTAGTCCTCCTTCACAGGTTTTAATCAGCAAGTGTCTATTCAAAACCAGAATCAGCCTAATTGGCAGGAATGTTTACACACATGCTAGGAGTTGTTTTCATGACCGAAGCTTCCACAGCATGACAACGGCAGGACGAAACACGCACAACAAAAGAATAAAAATAGAACTACAGTTAAAAAGTAAACAAAATAGAAGAAAATAGGGAATATTAATATACAACAGTTATATTACAATAGACAGTTTTGTATGTACAGGTATGTCATGTGCAATATTCTTCTTGTCTCTGGTACAGTATCCGGTTTGAATAATTAGTTTCACTTATGAACCAAAGTACTGTACACTTCAAACTTTATTTTAGGCACAGATATGTTGCATGCACAATGTTTGCTAATGTAATTGAAAGTTTGTATGAATTATTTTGTTTCCTCAGGTCACACGGGACGCTTGTTGAAGTCTCTGTGCTTCACCAGTATGACCTTCCTGCTGCTGCACATCATCTACCAAATCACAATCAACAGCCTGTTAGCAGGAGACAACATCCAGCCCAACTTCAACTGTGAGTGCTAACTACATCTAAAACCAGAGTCTTAAACCAGACTAATGCATTCGATAGAGCCCGCTGAGGTCAGGCTCATTGATTTGACATCAGATCAGACACTGTATTGTTGGCTAGTGGGAGAGCAGGAAGTTTCCAAAAGACTTTCTAGCTCTACAGGAATTAACACACGTTAGTGGCAGGAATTTTGGTGTGTGATTGCTCTGTTCAGACGGGCTGAGTGAAGATGCAGATTCAGTCTTTGATAGTAGGTGGCACTACCGGAGAACAGCTTTCTGTTTCTTTTTAAAAAGTCATTTAGATGTTGTGTATCTGCAACAAAGCAGAAACAAGATTTCCATTTCCTCTGTTTTTCACTGTCACTTAGCAACAACAGCAAAACTGGGTGAATCTGATTGGTTGACCAGTTTTCTTCACAACGGACAGCCAGTTACTGACCATTTTGTTTTATAACTTCTGTTCAATCAAGTTAAACTAAATAAAAAATGTGTGCTAAAAAAATGTTTATATATATAAATATATGGTAATAGTTTAACTATTGTACTGTTTTTCTCACGAAATGCTGTCTATTTCTTACAATTCTCCTCTGAATCTACATGCAAGGTGTTTATACAAAAACCAAAAAAGCTAGATTGAAACTGATTGTTTTGTTTTTAAAGTAGAGGGACTGATCTCTATTTTGACGTAATGCATGATGAGACATTCATGCAAAAAAAAACCCTGACGGGGAGGATTTCATGGTTTAGTTTTGGTTTACTATCATAACTCTAGTTGTTTCTACAGTTGTGAGTGTCATGAGCACATCATCATTAGTTTCAGATCGAGGACTAAAATGTTCTTTGCTCACACAATCCTTCAGCCACTTAAGCCAGTAAATGGTGAAACAGTTGAAAGTGTGTGTGAGGATAGACTAGTTTGATTTGTATAAATGGAGGTGCCATGAGGTCAAACGCATGCATGGATCATGTTTCGCTCACACAGAACTGGGTCCTCGCCCAACCAGACCTGCACACAACCAGAGCCGCCTTCTACAGCGTGAAAGCCACAACATCTGCCTTCAAGATGGAGATAAACTTATTATGACGAGTGAAGGAGCCAGACATGACAGAAGAGCTCTCGATCAGGACAGCACTGCTCTTTCTTAGGTCTTTACAGGCATCAAATAATGATAGAAAGATCTGCTAGCGTTTACTCGTACTAATGCTTGAGCTTATGCTGTCCAAACAATTGCATTTAGTGACTGAAAATACACCCTTCACGTTTAAATAAAGAGAATCCATAAGTTAAATATATTTGCCGTTTGTCTTTAGGGTTTGTGTTCAATATATTTGTTGTAAATGTTCAGAAGAGCAGGGTTTGTAAAAGTTTTTAGCGCTGTCTGCTCACAAAGACTGCGTTTATTTGATCAAAAATTTAATTTTTTTTTTTATAATTGAAACTTGTTTCTGACACAGAATGTGAATAAAAGATGAATAAAACCGTTAATTGCAACTTTTTCTATCTAACATTTCTGAGGAAAATGGTACAACTATAATATAGAAATTCAAATTCAGGGGGGAGGGGAGAAAAAAAAGAAAAGAAATGAAGGATATTGTAATGTTATACCTTACACTGTATATGCTCTTGTTCCTTCGATTTAAAAAAAAAAAAAAAAGAAAAAAAAAGACATTCAAATTCTGACTTACTTTTGGCAGTTCTCAAAATTCAGTGTTTTTTCTGGCAGTCGTGAGTTTATGTCAACAATTATGTCTCTATCTCGCAATTCAGTGTTCATATCACACAGTTGTTTATACTGGAGCTCTGCATTTATTTTTTGCAATTCTTTATTCATATCCCACAAGTGTGCATTTATTTGTTTTAGCCAGGATTCACAGGAAAATTCTAAATTGTGAAGAATTCTAAAAAAAAGTTTGTTTACTTAAAAAAACTTTAAAAAACAACAACATTTGTTTGAAATATAATGATCTTGAAAATGTCGTTTAAACAGTTAAATGCATCGTTGATAAATACTAAGCAATTAAAAAAAAAACGTAGCCAGTTTTATGATTTAGGGTCAGATGAGTGTAATGGCTTTTCTTATGGCTGCGCACACATGTTAATAGAAGCCAACTCTCAGAGCTCACAGGAGCCAAAAACAACAGCAGGCATGTGAAGGAGATCTGAGCCAGAGCCTCTGAGATCTCTGACTGCATTAGTGTTTGACTCTGAACACACGCTTACGCCATGCATTACGCAAACCCTGCACATGCTCTCATAGACCTCTAAAAAATATCCTTACACAACTATCTGATATAAAAAAATGCATCCGCATTGCAAAAATGCAAAACTTCTTAAGTGATCTTAAAGTTCTGTAAAAGTAGGAGGGTGCCAGCTTATAACTACAGCATACTTTTCTTTAGGTGTTTGTAAGTAATGTGTGTTTTGTTCCAGGGTCATGAGCGCGGGGCCTCAATCAAACCTGATTCATACACGCACTTTTCATATGTTTTGTAGATAATTTCCATCTTACTGTAGGTATATTATTTAATAACATTTACTATTTGTTGTAAATTTTAATGTACATATTACATGTTTTCAGTTATGTCTGATAATTTAATTTATATTCTCATATTCTCTGGGTATTATTAATTTATGATATGAACATTGCTTAATCACCATTTATATAAAATTAAATACAATGTAATTTGGTGGTTAATGGCATTATAATGGCAACAGGGTTATTGTAAATAAAAATCATAAGTTACATAAAATAACATACATAGTTAAGCTTTTTTTGTTTTTAAATTTGATTTATTTTTTTAAGTTAGATTGACTAAAAACGAAAAAACCCTAACTATACAGACATAAAAAAACTAAAACTGATAAACAAAATTATTTAAACTGTAGCATAAAATATATACTGTATATATATAAATATATATATATATATAAACTGCTTCAAAATATAAAAAAAAACCCCTACTGATATTAAAATTTCATTGATTGGCTGTCCATGATGGTAAAACCTCATTTACAGTTAATGTTTTATTAGCATTACCTTAAACTGATATTTTAAGCAGCATGTGGCAAACTCTACTGTAATTAAAAACCATTACATCTGAAACTAATCACACAGATATGTATTTAACAGATGCTTTTATCCAAAGCCATATTCATAGTTTTAGATCAAATTGCCACAGAATTTAGCATTATATTTCATCTGTTTATAAATATGACCACAAAACTGTTTTATATCAGGCAGATATTAAGTCAGACTTCGACTCATGGCGAGAGTTATTGAAAAATGCACATGAGAAGATCATTACAGTAATATTTCATAACAGCCCTCTAATGAGAACCAGCTACTAGTCAAACTTTCATTCAGTCATTTCTTTTAAAATCTTTGTATGACAACTTCTAATCACATGCATTGTCATTACTGCCATTATTATAAACAAACCTAACCGTATTTGTTGTATTTCAAAGAGCCATTTTGGTGAATTATTTGATTCTTCTCGCTGTATTTCTTAGATGCTCTTCATGATTTTCTTTCTACGTGATGCGTGTTTGTTTGATATTCTCTTTTTGGAAAGTAACCTGAGGCAAAAAATAACATAAAAGTTATCTTTATGACTTTGAATTTTTCTTATGGTCTTGAATTCCAAGGAACTGTTAACTTGAGAACCAGATCTCTGAGTCAGATAAAGTTGATTTGTGGTTCATATAAATGAAACTAAAGTCAGGTCCATATGTATTTGGAAAATGACACCATTTTCATCGTTTTGGCTCTGTGTGCCACCAGAATTAAATTAAAAGGAAACCATTTGTGAATGAAAGGCAGACTTTAAGCTTTAATTCAAGGGGTACTGAACTCTTCTGACTTCCATCTCTTCGTCACTGAACTCTTTCATTTTCTGTCTCTTCGTCACTATACTCTTCTGTCTTCTGTCTCTTCGTCACTGAACTCTTCTGTCTTCTGTCTGATCATCACTGAATGCTTCCGTCTTCCTTTACTTCATTACTGAACTTTTCCGTCTTCTGTCTCTTCTTCACTGAAAACTTCTGTCTTCTGTCTCTTCGTCACTGAACTCTTCTGTCTTGCTGTCTCTTCGTCACTGAACTCTTCTGTCTTCTGTCTGATCATCACTGAATGCTTCCGTCTTCCGTCTCTTCATCACTGAACTCTTCTGTCTTCTGTCTGATCATCACTGAATGCTTCCGTCTTCCTTCACTTCATTACTGAACTTTTCCATCTTCTGTCTCTTCTTCACTGAAAACTTCTGTCTTCTGTCTCTTCGTCACTGAACTCTTCTGTCTTCTGTCTCTTCATCACTGAACTCTTCCGTCTTCTGTCTCTTCATCACTAAACTTTTCCGTCTTCTGTCTCTTCGCCACTGAACTCTTCTGTCTTCCGTCACTTCATCACTGAACTCTTCCGACTTCTGTCTCTTTGTCACTCAACTCTTCTGTCTTCTGTCTCTTCGTCACTGAACTCTTCTGTCTTCTGTCTCTTAGTCACTGAACTCTTCCGTCTTTCTGTCTCTTCGTCACTGAACTGTTCTGTCTTCTGTCTGATCGTCACTGAATGCTTCCGTCACTTCGTCACTGAACTCTTCTGCCTTCTGTCTCTTCGTCACTGAACTCTTCTGTCTTCTGTCTCTTCGTCACTGAACTCTTCTGCCTGATCATCACTGAATGCTTCCGTCTTCTGTCTCTTCGTCACTGAACTCTTCTGTCTTCTGTCTGATCATCACTGAATGCTTCCGTCTTCTGTCTCTTTGTCAATGAACTCTTCTGTCTTCTGTTTGATCATCACTGAATGCTTCCGTCTTCTGTCACTTTGTCACTGAACTCTTCTGTCTTCTGTCTCTTCATCCCTGAACTCTTCTGTCTTGAGTCTGATCATCACTGAATGTTTCCATCTTCTGTCACTGAATGCTTCTGTCTTCTGTCTTTTCATCACTGAACTCTTCTGTCTTCTGTCTGATTATCACTGAATGCTTCCGTCTTCTGTCACTTCGTCACTGAACTCTTCTGTCTTGTGTCTCTTCGTCACATGAACTCTTCTGTCTTCTGTCTGATCATCACTGAATGCTTCCGTCTTCTATCTCTTTGTCACTGAACTCTTCTGTCTTCTGTCTGATCATCACTGAATGCTTCCGTCACTTCGTCACTGAACTCTTCTGTCTTCTGTCTCTTCATCACTGAACTCTTCTGTCTTCTGTCTCTTCGTCACTGAAATCTTCCATCTTCTGTCTGATCATAACTGAATGCTTCGGTCTTCTATCTCTTTGTCACTGAACTCTCCTGTCTTCTGTTTTATCATCACTGAATGCTTCCGTCTTCTGTCACTTCGTCACTAAACTCTTCTGTCTTCTGTATCTTCATCACTGAACTCTTTTGTCTTCTGTCTCTTAGTCACTGAACTCTTCTGTCTTCTGTCTGATCATCACTAAACTTCTCTGTCTTTTGTTTAATCATAACTGAACTCTTCCGTCTTCTGTCTCTTCGTCACTGAACTCTTCTGTCTTTTGTCTCATCATCACTGATTGCTTACGTTTTCCGTCTCTCTTCTGTCTGATCATCACTGAGTGCTTCCCTCTTCCAGCTTCCTTTTGCCTGTTTATTTGTTATGGAAATAATGAATGAATAGCCAACACCGGTCCATGAATCAGCTTCTGAGTCAACTGTGCAAATACTTACGGTTCCTTGAAAAAGGTGTGAGGTATATATTAAAGAGCTGTAATTTCTCCAATTGTGATGATAATGACCTCAAATTAATGCCCCACTGTGTATTGGCGAATTAACAATGTAAAACGTTTACATGCTCTATTACTGATTATAATTCAGACTATGAATAATGAGTAATTAGCCTCTGGTGCTGAAACGTTGACTTATGACATCTATACTTCAGGAAGCGGACAGGAAAACAAGAAGTGCTCATGCGTTTATCTGATCAGTCAGCATTCGTCATCTTTCCTCTGTTTTTATACGCGTCAGCCAAGGTCAAGTGTATGCAGTCAGCATGAACTATACCCTTCGGACATGCATTGTTTAGTAATGCCTGATCTGAGATCAGCTCTTCCTCCATCAGGCCTCTTCACCTGTGCTGTTAAATGAGTAAGAACTGACCGTGAAACAGCAGCAGCTGCTTGAGAATTAATGTCTTTCTGTCAGAGAGGAAAGGGCAGCACTCCTGGAAACACCTGGCGTTCATTTTGTGTGCATTAGATGCAATACACAAACAATTGCTACTATTAGTCCTGCAGTCCGTATGAAATGTTCAGAATACTGGAAAACATCCATTTTCTTCTTGCATTTCTGCAAGAAGTGGCCAAAAAATACTTGGGGTCTTTTTCAATCACATGAAACCTTTACAGTTAATTGCTCTGATTACAAAATACTACAGAAAAGTGTCATTAGGAAAGCATTTTTGCAATTATGTTTAATTAGCTTTTAGTGTATGGATTGTTTTAGTTTATAAAATAATCATGTCCCACTAAGATTTAAAAGTGCCAAATACTTTCTTTTATAGATTTTTATGAATAAATTGATGTGTGTAATCAATCATTTGAAACTTGACCAAATGCATTTTTGTAAAATATCTTTGCATTAAAATTGTTATCTTAGTTCTATATTATATAAAAAAAAATCTAATATAACATAATGATTAAAATATGCAATCAATAAATTACTGTTGCAAGTCATATATATATTGTGCCATTTTTTTCTCTCTAGTATAATACTATAATATAATAATACATTGAAAAACATATATAATTGTTATTTAACAATAAACAAATTGCAATTAGTATAAATAACTGATGTGGTTAAATGTACTCATTTGAAAGGTTGTTTCTGCCTTAAGAAACAAAAAAGGCTATTATGGTTTTATTTCCCATGATGATGACTGTGTTATAAACGATTCCATATCTGTTTCTTATTATTTTGACTTTGATTTAGACATTATTAGTAAAATGTTGCCCTAAAATTGTGATGCTATTTTTATTTTAAGCATTGCACAATAACTTACCTAAATGACAATGGGTCCAAATAAAATGCTTATTCATTTTTAGACAACACAATACCTATCTTTTATCTTCAAAAGAGTTAAGAAATCAATATTTGAAGAGTTAATTTCCATAAATAGATTTTTTTTTTATCATATTTTTGTTTTTTTGTGCATTCCAAAATCTAAATCAAACTGCAGTTGGGATATTTTCAATGAGGTAAAATAACTAAAGAAACACAGCTAACTAACACAGTAAAACACTATGAAAACATAACATAGACAATGATTTAAAAATAAAATAAATGTTTTTGCAAATATCTCTTAATTTCATGGAAAAACCCTGAAATAAATAAATTAAGCATTCTGTAATAAGTAAAAAATGTAGTATATGTCGAAGTGTGTCTCAAGATTAATTGTCAGAACAGTGTGTGTGTGTGTGTGTGTGTGTCTGACAGGCACAAACAGACTTGACTGAACGCAGCAGAAGGAGCATTCCTCCATTCATCAGCCGCTCTAGCGTCTCATTATAATACATGTTTACACTGCATGTCTGTGCGATGTGGTAAACCTGGCCGGTGCCAAAAATGACATCTCTCTGCTAATAAATCAAAGGCAGAGAAACAAGTGCTCGCTGAAGCTGGAGGAGAGAGCTCTTGATCTCAGGTTTATAGAGTCAGACGGCTGCTGTGTGAGAGATGAGAATGAGTGAATGTCTCAGTTTCACTCATTGTTTGTTTCTCTGATTTGGTCAAACCTCCAATCAAACACTTCTCTAATTCTCATTATTGACATGAAAGCACTTGCACAATCGCATGTCTTTATTTCCACCTCCTGCTGAGTGAATTAATAAGGCATTGTTCATGTTTGTATGAGCTCCAGCACTGCCAGCCTTTTCATCTGTCAGCGTATACTGTACGATCTCCAGCAGGAAGAACAAACGCTCTGTTTGTCTTAATATTTGTGTGGCAGATAAAGATCGGCTTCCTCAGGACACGGATCTCCCTGCTCTCTAAAAATACAACACTTTGTCCTACATGTTTCTGAGCGTAGCTTCTAACAAAAGATCGGTGTGACGACATTCGCTTTCCTCAAGGTCACTGACACCGACAGCTACTTCAGTGTGTGCCCTCACCTCAAAACACTAACGTTTCCTTCAGTTTGATGCTTTTATCCAGCAAGGATGCACTGGATTTATCCTAAATTACAGTAAAGACATTCATAAGTTTACATAAGTTAACATTCTCTTCTTTTGAGCTCCATCTGTGAATTCTGAAATTACAGTTTCTGTAAAAATATTGTGCAGCACAACACTAATAATAATCAGAAATGTTTGTCGAGCAGTAAATCAGTATATTATTAGGATTTCTGAAGACACATGAAAACAGCTGAACATCAAAGAAATACATTTGATATGAGTAAATATTTACAAGGAATTTTAAATTGAAATAATATTTAATAAAATCTGTATTTTACTGCTGCATTATGGGTAAGGATATTTATAAGGATATCTATAACTGATTCAATATGCAATAAATTAAAAAAGTCAGTTCATTTTGCAAGACAGTATTTTTCATTTTGTTTTAGAATTTTTTTAAATTTTGGCTGTAAAGGAAGTCTAGGCTAGAAAAGCCTACACAAGCTTTATTGCACAAATGCTTTGTTATTTTCATTCGGTGGTGGAAATAGTTTTCATTACCTTAAAATAAAAATAATAAAATAAATGAAATGATAAAACATCTAAATGGAATCTCCGCGAGTGCGTGTAACAGAGACGCTCCAGACAGAAGATAAGCTGCTGGCTTGATCAGCTTCACACGAGGAGCATGTGTTTCCAGACTTCCCAGAAAGAAGTATTATGAAATCATCAGACTCTCAATCGAGCAGTCTTTGTTTAGCCTCGTCCTGAAGGTTTCCTGAGCGTCATCACGGAGGCCTTGAGGTCCACCTGAGACAACAGAAGCAGCGCTGGACTGTAGATGTGAGCTGTTTTATGAGCTGTGATGATTCGACATTCTCCGAACCCTCTCGATATCACGTCAGAGATCATTCGCAAATATGTTGTATGTCAACAAGGACCCTTTCGGAGCTTTCTCTAGACATATTTGTGAACGTCTCTATAAGAAAAACCCTAAACATCTGGTGTCAGTTAGTAATTGAGCTCAACAGAAGTATTTGGATACTCAGCAGATAAAAGAAAGTGATGGCCTGCTTAAACACAGTTATTATCTATCTATGCTTTCTTATACGGCTGATTTAGATTCAGGTATTTTGGGATTTAACAGTGTATGTTAGGTGTAAACATATAAGCTCTTTTTTTTCAGCAATAAGAATTGTACGTTTTTTAGAATACAATTTGACATTTGTTCACGTTGTTCTTTTAAGTAAATGCAAGTACTTATGCCAGGTTATTTTTTTGTAAATGCATTAACATATTTATTTTCTTATATTTATATTATATATAAAATAAATATATTTTTAAATATATAAACATAAGATATTTTTATATAAATATGTATATATATATATATATATATATATATATATGCTTGTATTTGTATTTATATATATATATATATATAGATATATATAGATATAAACAATATACACAAATAGATAAATAATAACTTTTATTTTGGGTGCAATTAATCAAGATTAATTGTTTGACAGCACTGTTTTGTCTTTGATGAATAGAAAGAACATAAGGACAGCATTTAATATAAAAATAATAATAATTATACAATAAAAACACTTAAGATGTACAGTTTTAATTAAATGAGCTCACCCTTGTAGAATAAAGTCTTAATACCAATTCATAATTTCTTGGATGCTCTGCAGTGAATGGGTGCCTTCAGAATGATAACAGCATCACAATCCACATGTACAAATAAGTATTCTGGTCTGAATCAGGAGCCAAATCTGCACAGATTAATCAGCGTTTCCAAGCCAAAACATTTTGATTTTTAAATTTTGATGTTTTATTAGCTGTTTCTGACGGCACCCATTCACTGCAGAGCATCTGTTGCTGACACATTTCTTTAAACCTGCATCTGCTTCTGAGATAGCCTGAGGGTGAGCACATGTTCAGCCATTTATATTTAATTTTTTGGGATTTATTGTTTTGGTTGAAATTAAACATATTTTGAGTGAAGTCACGTGACGTTTTAGCATAACAGAGATATATGAGTGGTTTGAGTTGGTGTTTCTGGTTTGCCAGTAAGTTTCAGTCGCCAAGCGGTCCGCAGGCTAATTACATCATATGTCAGATGTGGGTCTCTAAGGATGAACTGAAAGCCGTGTGTTTCTCTTGGCAGAGACTCAGTCAGAAGTCTTCGCTCTGAATACCTGGAAGTGTCCCTGTAAACACTGATTCAGTATACTATGAATCACATGGTGTTTTGTTTGCATTTTCTGTCTGACAAAAAAACCCAAAGGCAATAAATGCTGCCAAATGTTCTTGTGTGTCAGGGCTGGTGTAACGCTCAGGATCTGTGATATCTGTGTGCTCTGATGTGAAGAGGTCTCTGACACACAGGTACAGCACTCTCTGTTCAGCTCTGGAGCCAGAGAAAGCCTGACAAATATCAGATATCAGTTCACATGTGTTTTGTAAATAAGAAGTCATTTGCTTTCATCTGAAGTGACTTCCCGTGTATTGCAGTACAGTTCTCTTGAAGCATGGTTTAGTGAAAGACATTTTTAATATTTTACTATAATGATCTACTGCTATTTTAGTGTTAGATGTTCAGAGTTGGTGAGATTTATTCATGTTTTTGAACACAGAAAACAGTGTAATATACTACTGTACAGTGTACTATATTACTATTTTAATAGGTATTTTTATGTGGATATATGGATAAAAAACTATTTTTTCTGTATTTTTAGCATCATTACTCCAGTCTTAAGAGTCACATAATCTTCAGAAATCATAATAATACACTGATTTACTGCTCAACACACATTTCTGATTATTATCATTGCTGAAAACAGTCCCGCTGCTCAATATTTTTCAGGAAACTGATATAGATTTTATTATTATTTTTAATTAACAGATGAAAATAAAGTTCAAAAGAACTGCATTTATTTGAAATATAAAAACAAATATTTAAAATCCTCAAAAATATGCAGTAAAAATTAAATATAAACATTCTTTTTTAAATATCATTTAACTTTTTCTGTTGTTGTTGTTGTGCATATATAAATAGTAGTGCTGTCAAATGATTAATCGCGATTAATCGCATCCAAAATAAAAGTTTTTCTTTACATAATAAATAAATACAAAAAATAAATAAATAATACAAAATTTGTATAAATGCATTTATATGTAATACTATCAAAATATATACTGTTTGTGTGTGTTTTAATATAAACACAATAAATAAATTAGCATATTATGTAAAGAAAAACTTTTATTTTGGATGCGATTAATCACGATTAATCATTTGACAGCACTAGTTTAAATGTGTTGTTTTGATGCCAGGATGATTTTTTTTTTTTGCATTGTTACTTTAGTCTGTAGTGTCACGTGATCCTTCAGAAATCATTCCAATATGCTGATTTGCTGTTCGAAATAAAGTTCTTATTAATATCAATGTTAAAAATGGCTGCTCTGTTTTATATCTTTGATGGAACATGATACTTAGATTTGTTTGAAACCTTTAATATTAAAAATATATATATAGTTCTCATTATTAAGTCACTTTGGATAAAAGCATCTTTTATATGAATAAATATAAATGTAAAATAGCAACATTTACTTGAAATGGGATTTTTAATTTCTTTTATATTTCTAATGTCATTTAGTTTTCTTGTATCCTCATATTACTTAATATCCTGTGAATCTTTTGAAATGTTTCTTCAACAAAAAAAGAAAAAAGCCAGTTTATATAATGACATCATTCTTCAGGAAGTGACCATATTTGGCAGAAAAACAGCGGCACATCTGTCACTATTAGCAGTGCATTTAATGAATTCTGTGAGACGATTGTTTGAACAACATGACTAATTAATTTTAAGCCAATTATCATTGTAGTCAGATGCAGTACTTGTGATGTTTTTACTGAGATGTCATGTGGAGCGCCGCTCAAACAGAAATCTTCGTTAGACCACAACATGGTCTCACTCCCTTTAATCGGGAACTAAAATAATGCCAGTTGATCTAAAGGAGCCAACAGGGCAAGTGATCAATGCATGAGGCCATGTGTCTGAAACATCAAAGTGTTAGCTGAAGTGTGTGTTCTCTCTGCACATTGTCAAAACAAATTGACTGTTGGAAGAAGCCGGCTTGTGTAGTGCTGATTAGCCTGACGTTCACAGGCGAGATTCTGCATGGCTCTCAGTCAACATTTGCCATGGTGTTTGCTTTTGTTTAACCCCTCATCCTCCTTGACTGTCTGTCATAATCCTAGACTTGAATTAGCTGTCAGAAAGTTCAAGCTCAAAGCACTACAGCAAAAAATAACAGAGCTGTTCTGGTTAGCTGTATATGTCATATCACAAAAGCAAAGGAGAAGCACTCTTGGTGCTAATTAGGCAACCTTTGAACTTTTTGTATTGGTCAGGTCACATCATAAACCTCATCAGCTTGACTCATGAATATTAATAACTAGGTGATGTGACATTCGGCCAGTCTGAGGGCACATGAAAGGCTGCAGGCTTTCTGAATGAATGCAAAATGTTGCATTGTAGTGTGTATCTAGTAAGAAATATGTAGTGAAAATTCTGTTTATCTTAGAATTTTTGCATCTGCTGTAAAATCTAAATCTGAGCATCATCATTTTTAAAGATATGACAGCTTTGAGGTTACAGCTAATTATCTGATTTTATTTATTTGAATCAGCAGATTAATTTATTGTGATTTTTATGGATGTCTGCTTCTGCCACAGAATAAAAAGCTTATAATTGCAACTTACTGTCTAGCAATTCTGAGAGAGAAAAAAAATTAAGAGTAATATAAAGTTAAAACTGTGAGATATAAAGATAGAATTATGTAATCACTATTCTGAAAAAGTATGCATATAACCTCAATTCTACTTTACATTTGACAATTTCATTTTTTTCTCTGAATAATTATTTTTTTTCTGATTTGTGAAATCGTAACCAAGGAAACAAGCTTTGTTAGATTTTGTTTTTATTTATGTATATGTTTTTATTTCTATTTGTTAGTGTTTGTCGATTACTTTAACAAAGACCAGCAACTGAAGGTGAACTATTTCTTTAATGGGGATAGATGTATTCATTTATTTAAATTTATGCTGTTAAATTGTTTGAAAAGTGAAAAGTTAAAGTTAGACCCTTGGCGTAAGATTTTCCCCTCAGAATTGGGGCAGAAAGCTCCCAGTGGCATGTATTTGCTGGTGTTTTATTTATGTACTTTCATAATTATCATGATTAATTCATTTTGTATTTAATAATTAATAAAAAGAATATATGAATCATGTAACAGTGCACAGAAATATTATCAGAACAGCAGCCATCCGTAAAGTCTTTCCAGGTATTTTATGGTTATTTACCAATCATATGCTAGAATTTTTAATAGAAAATACTACAATGTATCTGTCTTTCTTAAAATTTCATATTTAAGTAATTTTTTCATTTTTTGGGCTGCGTTCTCATAAACCACCTTAACGCTATGTCATTCTTAAGTTGTACCTTATGTATTATGCTTTTTCAAAAATTATTGTTAATGCAGTGTGTCATGTAGCTGTATGTGAACATAAACTATCTGCAAAGTTATGACGCTGACAGTGCACGATTAATAAA
>JAUCNO010000548.1:5719189-5735125 GCA_032353835.1 Enteromius viviparus | reverse complement strand
AGCGTCTCCAGAACATGGCGCCCGCAGCAACACTACAGACAGAATCATAGCTCCGCCTTCTTTCTTTGTGTAAACATTTGGGAGGTGTTAATAAACCCACTCTGTGATGTAGAGAAGTGGGGGCGTGTTTACACAAGGTGTATTAGGGGGGTGTGGACCAGTCATAACTTTTATAAAAGTCATAACTTTTTTATCATAACTTGTATAACTTTTAAAATGAGTCATGAAGAGCGTCTGCAGTCTGTTGAGCTCATCGTGTGAATCTTTGAGCAGCTCTGTTTAAGCTTTCTTTGTACATCTCAAACCAGAGACGAGCTACAATTCGACGCTGTCAGGCTCTGTTTGGAGAGGTTTGATTTAACGAGTCAATATTCAGTTTGCGTTCAAAGATCTTGCTTTAGTGCCACGTGTTTCTCTTCTCTCCAGGAAAGACCTTGAGACTGAGTAAAGTGCAGCTCAGGCACTTCAGAGTCATTTGCTTTTTTTTATGCTGTTTCAAACTTGGACTTTCCTTCTTCTGTGGAGTTATTTAATTAATATCTGCTTGAGAGAATTCAGTGTAATTGCAGCGCAGTATGACTTTAATACTTAATAAACATCAGAGAGAGTCTTATATTTATCTCATATCTTAGATCTTATATTTAGCCTTGAATCAGGGTTAGTTAACTAAAACTATAACTAAAACTAAGAGAAACTTAGAATACTTAAATGTATAAAATAAACGGAAATATTGAAAAGAAACTGTAAAACTTCATTTGCATTTATTATTTTCATTTTGTTTCGCTTAAAACTGATGTGTTACTACAATAACTGGAATAAAAAATAAGTAAATGAACTATAGATATTTAAATAAAAATGACAAAAACAACAAAAATATTAAATTACAACAAAAAATATCAAAATGAATTAATGTTAATATCATAATGATAATGTTTTTTTTTTCCTAAATGATTTTATTCTGAAAATCTTCATTTTTAAGTCATTTATCTATTGAGGATATTTTTGAAATAGTTTTATGGACATCTTTAAAAAGTTAACCTACACTGTTTTCTTCTTAACTGAATGTGCTGGGTACTGTACATACTGTACAACTGTTTGCAAATAATATTTTAAACATGTACGTGAATTTAAGTGCCTCAAAAACACAAAATCTCGTTTAGCACTTTGAGAGTGAGGGAGGCAAATATTAGATGTTTTGTTACTTCAGTCTTGTGTAATGTAGATACGTTTCAATAAACTAATATGTTCTTGACTGATTGTATTCACTAGTAGACTCCCTCACTGTTAGAAACATTAGTAATAGTTCATGGACCATCGTCTGGATGAGTGTTTATTCCTTCGGTCAGATCCTTAAAGCTGGATGCTTAGGCATGAAAGCCGGTCCACTGAGACAGGTTCTGGTGGCATTGAGAGTCCAGGTGCTTCTCATTAGGACAGAAGAGCTCCTGGTCCTGCTTACATTACACAGCTGCTTTCAGAGAGAGAGAAAACAATCAGAGGTGACTCAGAAGAGCCTTCCAGAAACATAGACGCAGTTCTTCTAGATGACGTCTCTGCTCTGTTTTACTCTGAACGTTCACACCATACCTGAGCCTGAGCCTTGCTGCAAAACAAATACAAGCACCAGGAAACAGCTGTTTCTTTGCTTTCTCTGTTAAACAAATAAATGTATGCTATCATCATGCATTCCTAATAATAAATCAAGCAAAACAAAAACAACAAAAATTATAATCAAATAATAATAGTAATATAAGAAAATATAAAATGATTAATTGTTATTGTTTTATTCTAATAGCAGCTATAGTTTTTAACACTATGAAATAAAAAGGAATGAATGAATGACAATAAAGTGATTATAATAATAAGAAAAAATATTATTATTATTTTATATAATAAAATGGAAAGACCTAAAAATAAATTAATAATGTAACAGCAAAATAATAATAATAATAATAAATACAATTAATTATGATTGTTTTATTCTATTGGCACTATGAAATAAAAAGGAACAAACAAATAAACACATTAATTAGTTTAACACATTAGTAATTTTTTGTATTATTACTGCATATAATAGTAATAATAACAAATTTGCTAAACAATTTTTTATGAATTAATAAAATGTAACAGCATAATAAGAATAATAAGAATAATAAGAATTATTATTATTGTTATTATACATATAAAATTAATTAATGTCTAAAAATACATTGTTTAAATAGAAGAACAGAAGAAAATAGAATGGTAATGTATAATGACGAGAATTAAACTTTATTTATTAAATGCAGAGACGGTCTCTGTAGTCAAGACGATGATAATCACTAGAAATCAGGTGTCCCCAACTAAGCAAGCCAGAGGAGAACCAAAACCCCATCCATGAGAGAATTAAAACACACAATTAAATAAATGCATTTAGCTCTGAGGTGAATGTCACCCAAAAGCTTGAATGAGAACTAAATGCAAACGGCGGCACCAGGCTCTGAAAGCCTCTGTCCTGCTCTATTAAAGTAGATGAGTAGTTGCTCAACAAGACTTCAAAACGGCTCAACCATAACCCTAACACTACAAACAAACAATCGTCCTGGCTTCTGAAAGAAACCAGTTTTAAAATTGTTACTCCACTCATTTGGGACGAATCCACTTCCTGAAACCTTAGACGCATTCAAAACCTCAGTAAAAGACACGAAAACACCACGAGGGCCAAGCCAAACACACACACGACATAAAAACCCTGTTGCCTTCAGAAATGCAATGTGTAGGAGCAGAATAAAAGAGGCGAACGTGCAGAGAAAGCAAAAAACAAGCGTAGAAATGTGCTTTACTGAACCCAGTGGTTGTTACAGGATTTAGTGGTTTCTTCATCAAACAAAACCTGAGAAACACTCGATTAGAAAAGCATTGGGTGATCTCTGAGAGCTTCTCTCTGACAATCACACAAACATCCAGCTTTGTGGTGAAGACGCGCTTTTGATTACACACTAGCTGTGCTACAAATATGAGCAAATGCCAGGGAAGAGGCTTTTTTGGGTAGAAAAAAGTAGCAAACCCACAGATGAAAAGCAAATGCTGCTCTGTTGGTTTGTCTGTTGGGTGCCACCAGTGCAAGACATTTAATGCATTTGTCATATCTCCTTTAAACCTGCTAGCGTTTCAAATTATTTCGAAAAGTAAATGTATGTTTTTATTGAGCAAGAATGCATTAATTTGATCAAAATGACAGTAAAGGCATTCATAGTGTTGCAAAAGACTATTTCAATTATGCTCTTTGACCTTTCTGTTCATCTGAGAATCCTGAAATATGAAATGCATCAGTTTCCATGAAAATATTGTGTGGCTCAATTGTTTTCTACACAATAATGCTTGTTGAGCAGTAAATCAGTATATTATTATGATTTCTGAAGTAATTATGCTGAAAATACAGCTGAACATCACAGAAATACATTACACTTTAACACATATTCATGTAGAGAGCAGCTATTTGAAATTGTACAAATATTTCAGTCTTTTTATAGTTTTGACTGTATTTCTGTTCAAATAAATACAGCCTTGGAGAGCAGAAGTAAATAAATAAATACTGACCCCATACCTTTAATAAATTACTGTGATTTTAACGGTAAAAAAAAGCTACGGTAAAAACCTGTAAATGGTAAATTCCTGTAAAATTTACAGGAGGAAAACCGTAAACTGCCATTCCCAGAATCCCCTGCATTGAATTTTAGATCTTCTTCAAATTTGATTTCTTTGAACTGTTTCTTCTTGTAATGTTGTTAAATGAATGCTGTATATTTGGGTTTACTGAGTCTCATCATGATGGTGTTTAGTGTTTGTGTGAATGACACTTCTCTAGATGTTCATATTTAAAAGCTGCTTGTGATGGGCTTCGGTTCATCATGTGACTTTCTCATCATCACTGCATTTGGTGCTTATCAGTGTATTTCCAAGCTTTAAAACAGATTTCCCTTCTTTAATAGATTGATATATTAACATTGTATCAGTTAATGAAATTACTGTATTATACAGAAAATGTAACATAAAACTGTAAAACCTAAAATGTTGTTACCATACTTTTTACAGTCGAATTACATTTTCGAAATGTAAAAGAAACGTAAAGGAAACAGTTATTAACATTCATAAAGTCTGTCTCCGGATCTCTCATGATACGTGAGATTTGAGATTACATTCACTTTTAAAAATAAAGGTGCTTTACGCTGGCGCAGAAGAAGCTTTTCTAAATGGCTCCTTAAAGAACCGCTAACAACTGAAGAACCTTTCTTTTCACAAAAGCTTCTTTGTGGCGAAAGAAGGTTCTTCAGATTATAAAAAGCTAAGAAAGAGATGGTTTTTGACTGAATCTTTGACTGAATGGCTCTTTGTGGAACCAAAAATGGTTCTTCTATGACATCACTGTGAAGAACCTTTTAAAGCACCTTTAATTTCAAGAAGGTCGAATCTCTGCACTCTGATATGTCCTAATGGTCTGGTGTCCTCACGGCTCTTTTTTCTACTTTTACAGTGTGTTTATTATGAACTGGCCACATTATAAATAGCAGCTCTCTCCAGCAACATTTCTGCACTTCGACTCGTTATTCTCAGCCGTGGTATTAGGACTTGGACATCACGCTTTGGGTTTGGACGAATCGTGAAAGGCCAAAATATTCTGACTTCATATTTTCTCGATGCCATGAAGCAGCAGCGAAACGAACATCTGGCAAACCGCAGTGATTTTACTAACAGCAGCTAAACTATAAAAACCAGCCAGCATGCGTTTGTCACCTAATACACTTTCAGGGTTTGGCTGCGAGAAGTTACCGTTTTATTGATTTCATCAGCTAAATGTGAAGTGCATTGCATTCGTTCTGAATGGACGTATTTTTCATTTCGAATGGAAGTGAAGAGCTGCTGCCTTGAGCTGGTTTTCTCTTTACTTATCCCATTTTAGACCTTTTTTTTCACTTCCCTGGTAAAAAGGCATAAGCTGTTGTTTATTTTTTAGGCGTCCAAGAGAGAGAAAATAGAGGAAAATAAACATTCTTACAGTTGTTTCTGTTGGTCTTTTTTGATTTGGTGATAAACTTTTTTCCCATTCCACATCATTCCAGTTTTAATTCCTTATATCCTTTTTATTATTATTTGTGTATATATATATATATGATGGTGAACAAAAGAGACTTCTCAAATAAAACATTAAACCTCCTAATTGTCTGAACATCATGGTCATGATGACTGACACAGCATGAATATGAATATCAGATACCTTCACTGTAACATGTCTCTAGTGTTTGGTAATGGTTTATTGTATGAATGAATGTTTTTTCTGATTTTCTCCTCAGTCTGTTCGGCATCTCTCCTGTGGTCCGCATGGACTGCTCTCACACCTGGATGTTCAGAGTCAATCCTGATCTGGAGTGGCACCACTTTGTCAATCCCATCATGCTCTTGGTGCTGTATTACACCCTGGCCACGCTCATCCGTCTTTGGCTGCAGGAGTCAGAAGACATGGTCAGACTACAGTCTCTTTATCTTCCTTTTCATCTGATTACAAAAGTACAAGAAGAGCACAGAACATCTACATTGTTTTTGTACCTCATACACATGTGTTTGTGCTTCATCGGCAGGTGAAAGAGAACGAGGGAGAGCCTGAGGAACGAGAGGAAGCAGAATCTCCTGAAAGCAGCGTGGCTGTTTACTCTGCAGAGAAGAAGAGACAGCTGTGGAGAATGGCTCATTATCGCACAGACGAGAGACATGTAGGAGCCATTAGTCAGCTAGAAAAATAACTCTTCTATATCTTTCTAAATGTTTAATAACTAAAGTCAGAATTGTGAGTATCGCGAGAATTGTGAGATAAAAAGTTGCAATTTGAATATTAAGGCTTTCCTGCCTTTAGGTGTTAAAAATGATTGTCGTTATAGCAAACATGCACTTAGATATGATTTGTAGATAAATAGTCATTCCTTTTGTGTTTCCAGCTGCTCACCACACAAGATGGCTACAGCACACCTGAGGTCTGTGTTTCAGATGGACTTTCAGTAATCAGCATCATAGAGGAGTACACGAGTCTGTCAGTGAATACTGTGTCTTTACTCTGTCTCAGGTATTAATGGTAAGATCAAACGGAGCCTCGCTGGACTTCACGTCAGTGCCGCATGAGAACGGGCCGAAGACTGTGGAGCTTTACTCAACCCCCCGTTACAGACCCGACCAACCCGAGACTGATCCGCGTGAGTCAGTCACTAAACTAACACTTAATAAACACAGCATCGACTTTTTAAAAGCAAAATCTTTAGAAATGGCATTTAGAGTAAGTAGTAAATATATATAATGATTTAGATATAGGTGCATATGAATATGTAGTGAAATAGGATGTATTTCCACCAAGTACATAGTCTCACCCTATTCCCATAAACATCCCTATTCCCGAGATAGTTGCCATACATTTCAGTTTGTTTGGTCAGTTGGGCAGTCTGAATTTTCCAGATACACACATGTAAAGCGTCCATTCATGTTCGAGGGCAAAGAGATTAGATGATTCACAGAATCCGACCCTGCGTTTGCTTAAAATACATGCTTCTTTCTCAGAGAAAGTGGACTGCGGTGTTTACAAGATTGACTCGGTGTATGTTGAGCTCTCCGAGGTTCCCCAGCCGTTCGGAGTCATCCGTGTGAATTCAGCAGTCAAGGCCTTCAGGTTTATCATGAAGCAGAGCTACATCTGTGCCCTCATCGCCATGATGGTGAGTCCTGCTTCACAGTCCTTTCAGTTTGTGCAAATTACATTCATTTGTAGGGGTCATCATATAGGAAGCTGATAGGATTCAAGTCTATAACATACTTTGGTTAAAGTTATCAATGGTAGTGTAAAACAAAGTCCTTTTTAATTTGTGCACAGTGATCCGTTTTGGTGCATGTCCCTTTAAATGCGAATGAGCTGTGCTGACCCCGCCCCTCTTTACTGTTTGCTTTAGCAGCATTTAGCTCACCAAAATATTCACCAAACGGAAAGTAAAGCTAAAACAACTTTGCGACAGCCCGTCAAAATTAAAGTCTGGATAAACTTGAAGAAATTATGACAGAAATAAATCTATGTTGTATACTAATATATTGCTCAAGTAGTAGCAGTACTACTACTAATAATAATATTGTAAGGCATTTCATACAACCAAGGTATGTGTTCATCCATGTCTTAATTTATACAGTTCTGTCGTGCATCATCTTATTTAACAAAACCTAAATAAATAAATAAATAAATAATAAAATATATAAATAATTAAAGGGTTCGTCAGATGCCAATTTTTCCACAAGCTGATATTATTCTTAATCTGTCTTAATGAAAACATACTTTGGTTAAAATTTCCCAGTGGTTGTGCACAAAACAACCAAAAACGACCCAGATCTGTTCAAAGTGATCCATTTTGCTGCATGTCCCTTTAAATGCTAATGAGCTGTGCTGACCCCACCCCTCTCTACTGTTTGCTTTAGCTACATTTAGTGGCAGAACCTGCTAACCAGCATATTATTAATGAAAGGTGGTTTGCAAAGATTAATTAAATTCAAGTTTATTTCTAGAGCACTTTTTATGATAACATAATTATATCCACATTATATCTAGGAGTAGGTTATAAGTGGTGACTATGGCAGAAATGTCCAGTAAGAATCATGTAGTTTATATATAGATTATATGATTAAACGCCAGTGCCAATCAAACAATTGTGGGAGGGGTTTGGCTCAGGCTTGATTTAAGAAAGGGTTATTATTTTTGGAAAACAATTGTTCTGGAATTTTATTATAATGGGGTGGATGTGTACACACTCTGCCAACACATACAATATGACATCCAACATACATCCGGTGACATCCGATGAGGTCCTGTGGTTTTTCTCCAGGCGTGGAGTATCACGTACGTGAGCTGGCTGACCTTCGTCTTCCTCATCTGGTCCTGTATTCTGTGGATGGTGAGGGACCGGAGGAAGTACTCGATGATCACCTCTCCGTTCATGGTGTTTTATGGGAACCTGCTCATCATCCTTCAGTACATCTGGAGCTTCGAGTCGCTGCAGCCCGTTCCTGGACTCTTCCTGAAGAAAGAAGTGCCTTTCCGGGAACTGGGGTCTAAAGTAAGAGCGCATTATAAACTCTGGACATTTAAGTTAGTGGGGATTACTTACACACAAACAATAAAGAAATACTGCCAAATACTCACAGAAATAGAAAATAAAACTGAAAGAGCTTTGCGACAACCTGTCAAAATTAAAGTCTGGTTTAACTTGAAGAAATGATGACAGAAATAAATTTAGTTCTAGTAGTAGTAGTAATTATGATTATATTTTAAGGATTAAAAAATATTGTAGTATTTTGTTGATAAACAATCATAAAAAAATAATAAAATAAAATGGAAAACAGAATGTTTCCAGTTTAATAATCTCATTGGTTGAGCCACACTGTGTTCTGATTGGTAATAACTGAATAATTGTTTGAAGAGCTGTTTATTGTGATTTTTAGTAATCGTACAGTTATGTATTTTTCTAACATTGGCGTACTTTAAGATATGCGTTTTCTGAAATCTACTGGTGCATTCTGGGAGATACAGTGATTTTATCCTGAACCAGGTAGTTTTAGGCACTGAACGCACACTGTGTGTGATGTAGTTTGACTGTAATAATATGACAGTGTGTGTGTGTTTGTGCAGACGTTGTGCCTCCTCAGTTTCTGGCTGCTGGTGAGGCAGTTTTTGACCGAGAGGAGAGAGAAACAGACGGATGAATCACAGCTCTCCGATATCAAAGTGGACGGACACACAATCGGTGAGAGACGCTGGCAGTCCGACACCAGAAGCCAAAGTTCTTTTAAGAATTAAAAACAATGTTTAGTAAATAAGCTAAACGTTCTGTTTCTCCCCAATTGCCATTTCACAGAAAAAATAGTTTGCACTTTCACAAAGCTTTTGGTGTATTCCTATAAAGCTTGTGTGAATATTACAGATATTTGCATTCCAAAAATCCTCAAATAGGGTGTAATGAATCATGCTTGACACATTTTGCAAAGAATTTAATAGTAGGAAATGTATAAAGAGTCTTTGATGTATGATTCAGTTTTCAGATTTTCAAAAGTACACTGTTTTTAAAAACCAAAACAGCCTGATTACAAACTTTGTGTTTAAGATATTCACACAGGTGTGGAACTACTGAGGGTGAGGACATGATGATAGAATTCTCACTCTGGAAAATTAGCACGAGATGTGCAGGAAATATGAAGGATTTTTGACAGCCCTGTACTGTGTGTGTTGTAGAGGGTCTGGAGGACGAGGCCGGAGGACACAGAGAGATGATGGATGTGTTGGGTCGTACAGTCATGGCTATGCTCAATAAATACTGGATCTATATCTGCGGAGGAATGTTCTTCTTTGTTAGCTTCGAGGGACGCATCGTCATGTACAAGATCATTTACATGATGATGTTTCTCTTCTGCGTGGCACTTTATCAGGTTTGTGTTGAGCTCTCTCTGATGAGACCGTTGTAACTTTAACAAATAACCTCCATTAAAAACACAGTAACACAATAATTCATCTGCAGTTTGTTTTGTGTTTTATCTGTTGTTACATGTAAATCTTTGTGTTTATATTTGTTAAATGAAGTTTACTTACTTGCTTGTTTATTAATTATATATTTTATTTTGAATGCATTTTATTATATATATATATTTATTTATTATTATTATTATTTTTTTTAATGAAGATTAGTTCTGCTATGGGATATATAAAAGAAATCAGACTTTTATTTTTTTCCCTGCAGTTCTAAAGAAATAAAAAACAAGGTTGAATTAAGAGATATTAAATAACAATCCTAAAAAGACAATTGTGGGAATAACGTCATAATTTTGAGATATGAGCTTGCAAAAATTTGCATTGCTAAATAAAGGCAGAATTATTAGAAATATAATATCAGAGGGAAAAAAAACAGAGATATGAACTTATGAGGAAAAGATATAAACTTGCAATTGCAAGAAAAAAAGTCTGAATCAGTGAAGAATAAAAAAGCCAGTTGTGAGAAGTCGTGCTTTTTGTCTTGGATTTTCAATATGATTTGATATAAAAGAGTCTGAACTGAGATGAGAAGTGATGCGGCGTCTGAGATATGTTTGGACAGCCAGGTAACCGTCCGGCTCTGTTTCAGTTGCACTATGAGAGGTGGCGCTGGATGCTGAAGTATTTCTGGATGTCCGTGGTGGTTTACACCATGCTGGTGCTAATCCTGGTCTACACCTTCCAGTTCGAGTCCTCCATCAACGTTTGGTCCAACATGACGGGCATGAGCCGAGAGAAGTATGCTTTCTGATATTTGCGCGGCTGCTGTACTTCAGCAGTGTTTCAGGCTTTGATCGCTGAGCTCTTCTTCTGCAGGCTGGAGGATCTGGGTCTGGAGAAGTTCTCGGTTCCTGCTCTCTTCACACGGATCTTCATTCCCACCTCGTTCCTGCTGGTCTGCATCCTTCATCTGCACTATTTCCACGAGCGCTTTCTCGAGCTCACCGACATCAAGTCTGTGGCCGACAAACAGAAGAGCACTATCTCCAGGTACAGCGAGGGTTACCGAAAGCACAAGATTTGTTTCCCAAATGTTTGTATGTAGGCTTTTTCAAGGCTAGCCATGAACTGGACTCTGAAATGGACAGAGCTGTTTTTAAAGCGTTCCTGTACAGCCTTGGTTTTCTGTTTTCCGACAGGATTTCCTTGGAGGAAATAATCCTAGCAGCAGCATACTTCACAGCAGCCTTTGTGTGTGTTTATGATCATGTGTGCGTCGTCTATTCTTCCATAATAATAATATTAATAATAATAATAATTCATAGTTGTTATTAGTTATTGTTTCTTTTTGTTTGCATTATTAAATGAGCTCATTTGTTATTATAACACATATCTTTAACAGTACAGGTGCATCTTTTTAAGATTGTGGGATGTATTTTTGATATTTTAGTGCTATTTTTCTGCTATTGTAATATTAATATTTAAAATAAGTTAAACTTTAAGTTTTAGTAGATTTTAGATTTAGTATTTTGTTATGTGCTTTTTATCAGTTTAAACAAATAAATAAATATTTAAATATTTCTTCATATTTTCGTCCTGTTTAATTTAGTATTTAATATTTCAATTTCAGTTTGAGAAATGCAAGTACTTGGACTTAATTTAATTTAGTTAGTTGCCAAAGCATCATTTCTATTTTGTTTTCTTTTTAAGTTAAAAGTAATTATTATTATTATTATTATTATCATTCATGTTTTTAATGGTGATGACATGATATAATATTATAATCATTATAACAAAATTATATAATGTATTAATTCTGCATTTCCTAATTATTACACATCAGTTTGTTTTTTTATATAAGAAATCCAAATGAAAAAGTCTGAGGGGTGTTAAAATATAATTAAAAAAATATGTTTTTTTTCATAACTGGGTCTCATCATGAGTGATTTTTCCTTCTTCATCAGGCTTGTTCATCTGGATGGTAGTCTGGTGGATATTTCTATGGTCAAACCTTCATTTCACTCCATAAACGAGGAGGAGGTTGAGGAAAGAGCAGACCTGGAGAAGGAGGAAGATGATGATGTTAAACAGTGGGAGGAAGAGAATCTCTCTGAGCCACGCTTCATGTCTGAGAGCTTCAGCTGCTCGATGACCGCAGACCCGGAGCCGGAGCCGGAGCCGGAGTCAGGTACTGGACTATCAGGTTCGGTCTGGATGCACTGACACAGCACACTGCTCAATACTAATACTGTACTACATTATTAAAACTATCTGTTTGTTTACATAATATTTTCTTAGTATAGGGTGTTTAAAAGAAGTGATTGTGGGGTTTATTCATTCATTTTATTTAGTACACAGCAAAAATATATATATATTTCAAATATGATGCAAATTTTAAATAAATTAATAAAAAAGATATTGCAATAAACTTTAAGATCTTTTAAAGCTGAATTTGTTTATACGGAGCAGACTAAATAAACATTTAATGACAAAATCTATTTAGTTTCACCTCAAGTGAAAATTCTACTTTCATATTATATATCATATCATATTTATATTGATAAAATATATTGGCTTTATAATAAATTGATAAATAATTAACAAACAATTAATAATTAATAATTTAAAAAAGGTTTTAGTTATCCAAGCCAAAGGCAGAATACATTTTTTTTTAATTTCTTCTTATTCAGGCTAATTTTCTTTTGCAAAAAGCCAACAATTTTTATCTTGACATTTCATTGCATTAATCCAATTTGGGCTTATGTCTCAATAAAAAAAATATATATATATTTTAATAAATACTCTACTTTGTATGAATGTTTTCGTCTTTAGGAAAATAATTAATATTAAATAAAAAATGTTATGTTTAAACAAACCCATAAACATTGAATTAGATTGATATAATAATAGATCAAACATGATTGCAATGCATCTCATATTTAATCTCTGATAAGATGTAAACTAAGACAGAAGGCTGGAATACATTTAAAACACTGAAATATACACCATTGAACAGTAATGCAATAAAACTGGATCATATCCTCACAGATGGTATCCTCTGAATTAAACGTGCCATTTAAGGATATGAAATTAAATTACAAGACCAAATTATATTTTATATCCTGGCTTGAATGAAACACACTATAAAAATCTGAATTCATATTGGAGCGATACAGCTGAGAGTCTTTTACTGGCCCTCCGGAGCTGGACGAGGCCAGCAGAGCAAACACAGCAGAATAAAACCGTCTAGACTTGTTTAATGTGTAAACACTTTTACAGGCAGACGATATGCTGTCTGTCACACATTTAAAGTCTTCAGTGCTGCTTACGACTGGACTGAATGAACACTGAATACATCAAACATTGCAGCCAGGCATTCGGTTTCCAAGTGTTTCTCTCTACGTACAAAAGCCAAGAGATAAACAACATATAACACACACACACACACACACACACAACACAGAGAGCAGCACACAAGTCATGGTGAAGGTAAACAATCATAAACATGTAAAAAGTATGCTTTTAACATGTCTTTACTGACATTATAGATTGACCTTTAATGCCCTTCCAAGCAATGTCTGTGAAATAACAGTGGAAGGATACATTATATTTATTAAAAATAGATCAAAAGTAATGCATTAAGGGTAAAAACTATTGGTGCCAGAATCGAACCCTGAGGTACCCCATCAAGAAAGATTTTTTTTTCTCTGTGCAGAAAGACCTGCCAGTGAGATGTGATTTATTTATGACCAGCCCAGTGTTGTAGGCAGTCAATCAGTATATTATGATCCTCCATATTGAACAATATAATTCAACTATACAATTTAATACTTTCACCAAAACCGCGTCTCAGTGAGCCTAAAAACCTGACTGAAAAACCTCAAGTGGGCCTGGAATTGTTTAAAAAACACTTTTCCCAAAACCTTAGATTCAAAGGGCAAATTTTCAATAGGCCTAAAATAGTTTGGCCTGTCTTATTTTTTTAACAGTATGTGTTGCGCAGCTTCTTGTTGGCCGTATTAGTGTGTTTCACACTGTTTTCTGTGATTCAGAGAACAGCTGCGAGTCAAACTTGTTACTCGGCTGCTTGTGCTGTTTTTATGTATTTCATAAACATGTCCTGAACACGTCGCTGTGATTCATCTGTGTGTGTCTGTGTTTTACGACTGTTTTGAGATTTGAGATATTTTGCCCAGTATTGGTTGTTTCAGTGTTGTAATGTTGACTAATGGCTCTGTAAGTGTTGCTGTGCACAGGTCAATATTTTACTGTCCTGGAATCAGCTGCTCACATTCCCCAGATCCTGATGTTTTCTGCACATGTGCAGATGTGTGTTAGTGTCAGACAATATAGAACAGTGCTACCTTAATGTTTCTATACTGTTAGAATATTTGTTCATATTTACAGGGAGCTTTTTTATATTTTCAGTTTAATGTGTATAATTTTAGTCGTTTTGTGAAGTTCTTATATTATTTTTAACCTTATTATTTAATTTAGTTGTTTTTTTTAGTTATTTTAGTATTTAGGTTTTTTGGTTTGCAACATTGCTCATTTCAATAACAACATAGGTGCATTTTATTTAGGTTGAAGAGTTGATTTTTGTTCATATTATAAAGTTATTTTAGTTTTATTTCATTGCTATTACAAATGTTATTTAGAATTTTCTTTTATTTAAAAATGTTTATATAATGTATTTTAGTTTATGTTTTAGTTATTTTGGTTAATTCAGCCAAAACTTTTTTAAATGTATTCCAATTACTTGTTAAAGTAACATTTCCCGTTTCACTTAGGTATTAATTAATCCTTAGCATTATAGGCTATTTATTGTTATTATTAATATAAATAATAGTTATTTATTTATTTAGTAATATTACGACAATGAATTTCAAAGGCAACATTTTGTTGATGCTTTAACTTTTTTTAAACTTATTTTTTATAAATCATTTTCAGGTTGCAGAATCTCGTTTGTTTGACTTATTAAGTTATTTATTAGATTATTTCTTAATACTTTGAATAAGCTTTTATATTTGAATTGATTTTAAGTGATGTGTGTGTGTGAAGAGCTGAAGAGTAAGTGGCATCTGGTGGTGGAGCGTCTGTCCGTGCTGTTCCTGAAGTTCCTGGAGTACGTTCAGAAGCTGCAGCTCTTCATCTGGTGGCTGCTGGAGCTTCACATCATCAAGATCGTCTCGTCCTACATTATCTGGGTCTCAGTCAAAGAGGTGAGCAGCAATCACAGGTCAGGTGGCCAGGATACATGTGTGTGTGTGTGTGAGACCTCTTTTGGACAATCCAGCAGTAGTATCTGATTGAACATGGTGTGTAGCTGGTCTAAGCTGGTCTCACAGATGGACTAGATCAGTGTTTTTTAATCTTTGAAACGCCACAGACCCCCAAAAAATCTTCCTCCAGCGAGGAACCCCATCCCAGGGTTATTATAGTTAACTTATAACTAAAACCAAATACATTAAAAATAAGGGAAAAAATATATATATCAATATATATTTACAGTATTAATAAATGTATAAAATGTTCTTTATTTTAGCTAGTTTTCAGGATGATAGAAATATAAGCATTAACATTGCATTTAACTTGTATTATAATGTATTAAATTAAATAAAATACTAAACTGAAACATCATATGTAAACAACTAAAAATGGCACACAATAAATTTACAAAACAATATTAAAACAGAAAAATATAATTTACATGTGTATATATATATATATAATTTTATCTTGATGATACTAAAATATTGCCTCTGAAATTAAAATGGCATCTATATTTTTTCATATTTATATACCCAGTGAAAAATTCTAATAAATATGTTTAAAATATCATTTAGAAAATGTTTGGATTCAGTTAAGCTTGTTTATTTTAATTGTTTATTTAATATTTTATTTTGTTTTGTTTAAATCTAATGTTAATTCATTTTAAATATGTTTTAATGTAATTTAATTTGTTATTTTTGTGAATTTTTTTTGAACACTTTTATTATTTCTATAACCTCTCTAAATATTTATAAAAAGGATAGATGAGCGCTCGGTTGATGCTGGATCTGTGTCTCGGTCAGGTGTCTCTGTTTAACTACGTGTTTCTGGTGAGTTGGGCCTTCGCTTTGCCCTTCGGTCAGTTCAGGCCTCTGGCGTCCAGCGTCTGCACCGTCTGGACCTGCGTCATCATCGTCTGTAAGATGCTGTACCAGCTGACCTCCATCAACCCGTCCTCGTACTCCAAGAGCTGCAGCATGGTGAGCCTCACACACACACACACACACACACGCACACATACTTGCATTTGTGGTTTACGGGGACTCTCCATAGGCGTAATGGTGTTTCTACTGTACAAACTGTACGTGGTATTGTCCTACACTGACCCTACACCTAAACCTACCCCTTACAGGAAACTGTGTACC
>JAUCNO010000548.1:5707518-5719089 GCA_032353835.1 Enteromius viviparus | reverse complement strand
TGATTTTAGCAAATGGCTGCAATATAACAAAGAGTGAAACATTTAAGGGGGTCTGAATACTTTCCGTACACACTGTACATTATATATATATATAGAGAGAGAGAAAGAGACACACACGTTCAGCCTTAGCTCATGGTTTGGGTCTCAATGTGATGAACAATCAGAATAAATGTCCTATAATGGCAGAAGATGGGTCCAGGTGTGTTACCTGGGCAGGTTGTAGAGCGGCGCCATTCTAAAACACGCCACAACAGCTCGCTTCCGCTGCTTAGACAACAACTTCTGCCAAACACACTTCTTAGAGCGCAGCGGCTGCTCAACCTGAACACACACACACACACAGACATGAGTGTTTGATGAACACTTAACTCTTCTTGGAAGTATAAAGTGTATGTATATTATATATGTATATTTATTTCATGCAGGAAACGCTAATCTATGAACTGTTTCAAGCATCTGTAGCAGGTCTTCATGATGAAAAGCTAATAATAAATTAAATCATGAAATACTTATAAAATACTTAAAAAATAAAACAATTCAATTACAAATTTAAATTGTATCAAAAATTTAATATTGCTAAAATAGTTCAATTAAAAACTAAACTGAGCCATTTTTTTATTAAAAACACTAAGAATTACATAGTTTTAAGAAAACCATCTAAGCAGTAATATTAACCTTAATATTAAAATATAACACGGGTCGATCAGTGAAAGAGAGTGTGTGTGTGTGTGTGTGACCTGCTCCAGGTGGAAGACAGCGGCTGAGATGCTCTGGATCCTCTCAATGCTCCTCTCCGGATCCGGAGCTTCCTCTGTCTTCACCCTCACATCCTTATACAGGTTCAGCTGCCACTGGACGGCTGGATCTGCAGACTGTGTTTGACACAGAGACCAGTGTGAGTGTGTGTGTGTGTGTGTGTGTGTGTGTGTAAGAGAGAGAGAGAGAGTGAATGTGTGTTCAGGACTGACCTTCTCCTGCAGGTGGAGGTTCTGTCTGATGTGCTCCTTCACCTCCTCATCTGTGTCCCTCTACAATCCAAACAAAACATCAAATCATACACACACAATGGTGACCCCTGACCCCAGTGACACCGTGACCACTGTACCAGGCTGTATCGTGTCTTGGCCAGCAGAATGAGCTCCTGGTCTCCTGGAGTGCACATGTTCAGACCGATGGGCAGCATCTTCTTCAGCGCCGCCACGATCAGAGACGTCTGGACGGAGTAAAAGTCTCCGCGCCGTTTCTTATGCTTCCGCTCCTGATCCTGACCTCCAGCCTGACACACACACACACACGCATACACACTGCAATAAATATAATAAATACTGATCTGAGGAACAGATGCCCCTCCTCACAATTTAAAAACATTCAAACAAAAGCTTCTGTTGTCTTATGATTATTCATAAATGAAAAAAAAAACAAAAAAAAAGTAGAAAACAGCAACACAAGACACAACAGCAGCAGAAGAACCGACACACACCGAGACACCGAGAAGACCCCACACACACACACCAGCTCGAGTCCACATCAACCACAAACCACTGCTGCTACTGATACAGCTACGAGGACGAATCTCTGAAATAAAGCTTTAGACTGTAGATGAAGAACTCACATCACAACCTAAACGAAGATTAGAAATCTTGTGATTTTTCAAACAAAAAAATTGATTTAAAAAGTTAAAAAAGAAAGAAAAGGAAAGCAGTGTCAACATGACTATAAAACAACAACTAATGTTATTTATAATGCTTTTTGATATTTTTACATTTGTTTGTTAAAAATATATATATTTATTTTTTTTTTTGCTTCATTATTACTACTGCTATTTAACAGATATAATAATAACACAACACAAGTAGCTTTAAGTGAAGTACTAAAATTAGTAAAACTAATAAATATGTAGCTAAAAAGAAAATTATAAATATGAAAGCGACACTGACTCAAAGTGTTCACATTGACTCAGTAGAGCTGAACCTGGACAAACACTGAGAGACTTTCAGAAGAAATCATGAGTCAACACAACAGAAGAGCTGCAGACAAACATGACAGAGACACGCTCAGAGTTCATGCAGCTACCTGTGCCTTGTGAAGGAATGACTGCGCATGAAGGAGAAACACAGAACAAGAGTTAGAGAGGACGCTCACAGGAAACACTCCGGAAAATATCCAATCCCAACTGGACTGAGTTTGCTCTGAGAGACCGGAGTAATATTTTCCATTTCCTGTGAGAGTTATTCAATGCATTCAGTTCTAAATGATTTATCATGAGTGACTGAATCAAAAGCTATATCAGCTCTGCTAAAAACATAATCATTCAAACATACAAATCAATAAATAAATATAAATTCTAAAATAATAAATTATTTGCATATTGGATACAATTTATTTGTAATAAAATAAAAAATATATTAAAAAATTGTTATTGTTACAATTCTAAATAAAATCAAAACAAATAAAAACTTAAATCTATTAAATCATAATGTAAACGAAGTTTTTTTTAATAAAAAAAGAATCAAAATAAAACAATTTTTTTCGATCATAGATAAATAAATAAAACACTTAATTTTAAAAATGAAAAAATTACAGTAGAATGGATCATTTTAATCAACAAATCAACTAAACTAATATCAAAGTAATTAAAATAAGTCCTGGTAATATAGCTTCACATTAGTAGTGAATCTGAACGTGTGTGACTGGGTTTATGGGATTTCATTTGTTCTCCTATGAAAACAAAGCTAACAGTGACGCTCTCGTGAAGAGGATTTCAGCATGTGAGGGACGATGTGTGATTTTAGTAATAGTTTTTATGAAGGGGAATGTGTGATGACAGATTAATACGGTCAGGTTTGCCTTCACAAGCAGCTCGTGTATCAACATCACGTTCCCTTCTCTGATCAAACTTTTAGGATTGAGAAGGTCTCTTCTGCTCAGCAGGGCTGCATTCATTTCATCAAACATACAGTTAAAATAGTGAAATATTATTAGAATGTAAACAGCTGTTTTCTGTGTGGATCTATGTTATATCCGTGGTCGAAGCTGATTTGATCATCATCACTCTGATGTGTGACTGTGAGCGTTTTCTGAGCACTCGTACCTTCGCCATCTTAGTTTTACTGTCACCCGTGAGGAACGAGAGGTTATTGATCTCGTTCTGAACCACAAAGTTCTGCTCTTCTCTCTTGAAGTTCTGCAGAGAAACACAGACAGAAGCATCTTGAGCTGATGAATGATGCTGGGATTAAAATAACGAGACCTCAGTAATGTGATATCACAGCCTCGTAAAGTCTCGCTCTTACATGTGATTTACACCACAAGATGAAGATCTCTGCCACCATCTTGAAGAGCTCATTAGAATCCGCATCTGGCTCCTTCAGCCACCGAGACCTGAGAGACACGCAGCAGGGAAATCCAACCAATTAACTAATTAAACAACAAACACAAATTAATAGTATTTTCAAATAAAACAAACTCATTTTAAAAGGTTAATGAATGATAATGAATAAATACTATTATAATAATAATTAATATGATACATTAAATAATGTACAATTAAAAGATAAACAAAAAACCTAATAACAAAACACTAATAAAGGGAAATCAATGAATCAAATAAATTAATTTAAATGATAAAAACAAAAACTAAAATTAAACAATAAAAATAAATAAGTTAGTAAACAAATATGTACAATTAAAATGAATAATTTCAAAATAAAACTAATAATATACTTACTTATACAAATTTAAAACTACAAAAAAATTAAAATCAATCATGGCTCCAGATTAAGCATGATTACATTTTTGTTTCCATTATTTGTGTGTATTTATTCTGTCTCAGTTTGTTCTGTTTCTTCTTGTGATTCCAGTCAGACTGATCTGATCTCTGTGTGGAGCCCTGGCTGCTGTCAGACAATAATCTCACTGCATTATTACAATTAATGACTAAATTAATGATATTTCCAACTGACTTGCTATCACAAAAGATAGAAATAACCCACTTAAACCATTTTGCACAGTACTGTATCGATATATAAATTAATAGTAAAAACCTAATCACTAGATCAGTGATGAAAACATTCAATTAAAGTGAATCGTTTGACAATGAAAGAAATGAAAGGTGTGGATGTGATCACCGGTTGTTGTCGACGTAGCGGATGAGCATAGGGTAGAAGGCGTACAGATCTCTGCACAGCACCGCAAACTCATCCAGGATCAGAAGCTCCGCCTCCTGGGTGTCACCCTTCCCATCAGCCTTCAGAAACTCCTCCTCCGACACCACCTTCACCGTCTTCTTCTTCAGCTTCTCCAGCGTCGGCAAGAAGTGTGTCTTCAGCAGATCAGCACGCGCCTTACTGATGATGGGCTGTGCGTACACTACACATAGAGAAAGAGAGTCACCATAGACACTTCCTCAATAGTGTTTGAAACTAGCCGGAATGAAATCAGTTTAAGTGAGTGTCAGAGATGCATCCTGGGAGACTGACGGCTCACCTGCGATGCGCTTCATCCAGGAGGCCTCGTCGATGCCCAGGTTGCTGTTGAGGATCTTGAGGATGTTCCCGAGGATGAGGCTGAGGTGCTCGGAGGTGACGGTGGTGCTGCAGACAGATGCAGGCCGGCTCTCGGGGCCCCGCTCCCACCAGTAAGACAGATAATTACACAGCATGGGCAGCACCACCTCGATCACGTGCGGCATCTCTGTGTACCGAGCGCCCGACTCCGACATATCATTAATGTCCTTCATCAGACCGTCCAGACGAGGCATGTCCAGACACACGTCCTCCACCGACTCTGGCAGCCCTACGACTGAACACACACCAGAAACCTGAGGTCTTCTGGATTCAAATACTCCACTCGCTCAAACAGTAATGAAGAAGAGCACTGAAAAGTAGTTTTGTCTTGTTTTCTAGTATATATTTCTACAAATTATTATTATTATACATTTTATTTATAGGCACCTTTCATGGCACAATAACACCTTACCAAATCCTTGACAGCAAAGTAAAACAAATGAAATTAAACAATAAAAGTCACAACAACAAACAAACATAAATCACATCAAATCCTGCCTAAACAAATGAGTTTTAAGCCCCACAAGACTTAAATTATTGTGAACTTCTACAGAGCAGAAGGCGGGAATTTTGTGGGGGTTTAGAAGACAGTTAAAGCTGGGTGTCACCAGCATTCCTAAAAATGGTGTAAAATTTGTAAAAGGCAGATAAGAAACAGAAGAGGTCCCAAAACTGAACCCTGTGGAACACCAGTGGGTCTAGTTTGTACGAACTGAATGTGGTCTGTAAGAACAAAACCAACATAAAGCTGTATCAATAATTCCAACAAATTCCATTAAGAGTATGGAGTGTGAAACAGATGAAGGAGTATAAGTATTGATAAGATCCTGAATCAGCAGCTAGTAATGAGCAGGAGTGATATGTGATATGTCTTGGAAGGAAGCCCATTAAACTAAGGATTACAATAATTAATTTGTGATGTTACAAAAGTATGCACTAGAGTACCAGTACTCCTCAGTGAAAGGATGCAGACACTTGATATTCCTAATGTGAAAGAATGCAGAACAGGTAAAACTGTTAATCTGAGCTTCAAAAGATGTTTTATCCAAGCGGCAACCTCCCGCTCTCTATCGTGAAGCCAACACGGAAGTGACTAAATCTGCAATTCATTGACTGGCTGCAAAAGGAGTCAATTCCATATTTTCAATAATCTGAGAGATTATTGTGATCCCAGTTATCTGTTGTGTTTTTGCGCCATTCAGAAGATTTTCGGTTTACTTCTATTTAATTAAGAAAATTACTTGAAAACAAAGTTTTTAATTAAAAGGCACTTGACAAAAACAGAAGGAGGAACCTTTGTGGAGGGTTTAAAAGACAGAAGAAGCTGAGTGTCATCAGTATTCCTAATGGTGCCAATTTGTAAAAGGTAAATAAGAAACAGAATAGTTCCCAAAACAGAACCCTGTGGAACACCAGTGTCAACATAAGTGGGTTTGATTTAAAATGTTTTGAGTTGGACAAACTGAATAAAGTCTGTAAGACAGGAACAAAACCAACAAAGCTGTACTAGTAATCCTAGGCGCTAAGATCAAGAATCAGCAGCTAGTAATAAATCATTGGATATCTTCATAAAAACTAAAGTTAGTGAGGTTACTCACGGGCTCGTTCCCGAGACGTCTTGGTGTTGAAGACGGAGCAGGGGTTGTGTGTGTTGAGCTGCGGCTCCAGAAACGCCACGGGCATCGCTCCGGCCAGAGTCGCTAAACACTCGCCCAGCGCCGGCAGCTGTCTGAGACACACACACACACACTCATGTGTTCTGGGGTCTCTCTCTTCATAGGTGTAATGGTGTTTCTACTTTACAGACTGTATGTGGTATTGTCCTACACCTAAACCTACCCCTTACAGGAAACACACACACTTCTGGTCCACGTAAGGTGATAAATACCAGGTGCACACACACACACTGGTTCTGACCACTCTGTTCTTCTCTCCTCCAGCCAGAGAACTACACAGAGGCTCAGCGCCTGGACATGTCCAGATCTCTTCTCTACAGCGGTCCGCTGGATCCTGCCAACTGGATCGGCCTCAAGAAGTTCTCTCCGCTGCTGGAGAACCTCAGGGTGAGATGCTTAATTAAGATACTTAACAGGATTATTATAGTTAACAGTTAACTAAAACTAAATGTAGCAACACGTAATCTGAGATGAAATAAGTGCTACTACGCTCTTGTTTTGCCCAGAAGGCTGGATGTAACGTAGAACTGACCCGCTGGGTCAGAAGAACTCAGTCGCTGGGTTTGTCCACATTTGTACCTGCAGTGCTGGCTTGTATTTAACTCAGCATTTGTAAGAGTGTAAAATAAAATATATACAGTATTTAATAAATGTAATTAACAATAAATACATATTACAGGGAATTGCCACGTTCGGGGTCAGTGTGTTGTTCTCATGATAACATTTCTCTGAGATATTATCAGGCTTTGGATGCCAGTGTATCCTCACATTAGTGGTTGTTAATCTCAGACGTCACAAGCGCTTCAGTAGCGTCCGCATCCATTCATGTATTGGTTTATTTTGCTCACACAGAATAACCTCCTGATGCTGGCTCTCTTGGCGTTTGAGGTGACCATTTACCGTCACCAGGATTTCTTCCGTATGAAAAGCAACCTCACTCCTCCGGTCACAAGAACCATTTTTCACAACATCACACGACAGCATCTGGACGACGGCATCGTCAACTGTGCCAAATATTTCATCAACTACTTCTTCTACAAGTTTGGGCTTGAGGTAATATCAGCAATATGTCTGTTAATGAATTATACACCAATCATAAAAATACACAAAATCTGAGGTTGGTCATTTTTTATTTATTTATATATTTATTTATCATTATCATTATTATTTTAAGTCTCTTCTTTTTACCTATTCTGCATTTATCTGATCAGAACACGGTAAATTTGAATAGAAAACAGCATTTTGATTGTATTATTATTTCAGAATTATTTTATGTGTTTTTGATCAAATAACTGCAGCCTTTGATGTTAAAATATGAATTATTACCAACCTCAGATTTGTTTAGAAAACAGAATTCACTTAGAAAGCAGCTATTTTTATTGTATTATTTTTTTCTGTATTTTACTGTAGTTTTGATCAAATGAAAATACTTTTTTTAATATTTAAAAAAATAACAAACTCAATTTTTTAAAAATTTTTAATGTGTATAATTCACAGAAATACATTACAATTTAACAAGTCTGCATTTATTTAAACATTATGAAATACGATCAAAAACAATTGTTTTCTGTGTGAATATCTGTTATATTGTAATTTATTTCTGTGAATTATACACTACCATTAAAAAATCTCAGTTTGTCATTTTTTAAATATTAAAAAAAGTCTAAATTGATCGAAAATACAGTAAAATACAGAATAAATATTGCAATAAAAATAGCTGTTTTAAAGCGAATATTTAAATTAAAGATTAAAAATCTGAGGTTAGTAATTTTTTAAATATAAAAAAGTATCTTCTGCTCACCGAGGCTGTTTTTATTAGATCAGAAATACAGTAAAAATGCTGAGATAAAGTGTTTTCTGTGTGGATCTGTGTGAAAGTGTATTTCTGTGACGTTCAGCATCATTACTCCAGTCTTCAGTGTCACGTGATCCTTCTAACACACTGATTTGCAGGAACGTGTCCACTTGTTCTCTCCTTTTATTTTGTACAGACACTGATTTGTCTGTCTGCGAGGCCGCTGATAGATTATCATCTGAAGCTTAGATTGCAAACACACTGTTGAGACAGATAAACCACAACTGAGTGTTAAGATAATGGATATTGAATTTGAATTAGTGTATGGTGATGCCATCAAATGCACCCATTATTGTCCTAATTTGATGCCCACGGCTGCATGTTGCTCCTCCAGACCTGTTTTCTGTTAGCGGTGAATGTGATCGGCCAGCGGATGGATTTCTACGCTATGCTGCACGCCTTCGGCCTGATTGCGGTGATGTATCAGCGCAGGAGGAAAGCCATCGCCCGCGTCTGGTCCAAGTATTGCTGCTTTCTGGCCTGCATGTTAGCCTTCCAGTACCTGATGTGCATCGGCATCCCTCCTGCCGCCTGCACAGGTGAGTCTGCTTACAGAGACCCCTTACTCTGTGCTGAGGGTTTTAGACTTGTTGCATGTAGCCTCTTGATAAAGCATCAGGACACACTCTCTTGACTGTGTTTCTCTCCTTTGGTTCAGACTATCCTTGGAGAAGGCCGTCTTCCAGCATGGACTCAAACGTCATCAAGTGGCTGTACTTCCCTGACTTCCACACCAAGCCCAACTCCCTCTTCCTCCTCTGTGAGTAATACTGTGTTAGTGTTGCAGCTGTGGGTCTCTGCGCTCTGGAACGCTCTCTCTTCTCTCTGTAGATGACTTCTTGCTGCTGCTGTGTGCGTCGCTGCAGAGCCGAGTGTTCGAGGAGGAGAGCGTGACGGCTGTGAAGCTGCTGGCCGGAGATAATGTGGAGATCTGTCGAGATCTGGACGCCGCCAGCTTCAGCCAACATAACCCTGTGCCTGACTTCATCCACTGCAGGTCAAACACACACAGCACATTTAATCATGTGCCATTAGTATCAGAAATTAATATTCTGGGTTCAGGATTCCCTCTAACACTCATGTTAGACTCTATTAATCTACTAACTGCTTGTTTTCTTAAAGAAAAACAATTAAATAAATATTCTAATATTTTTCTTAATTGCGTATCGTTGTTGGTTTTGATTGCTTCTGTTTTCTTCATTTTTGAGTCGCTTTGAACAAAAGTGTCTGTGAATCACTGAATGTAAAAATGATAACTTAATTCTTCCGCAGGTCGTATCTGGACATGCTGAAGGTGATCATGTTCAGCTATCTCTTCTGGTTCGTCCTCACCATCATCTTCATCACGGGCACCACACGCATCAGTATCTTCTGTATGGGATACCTGGTGGCTTGCTTCTACTTCCTGATTTTTGGGGGCGAGTTGCTACTGAAACCCATCAAAAGCATCCTTCATTACTGGGACTTCCTCATAGCATACAACGTCTTCGTGATCTCCATGAAGAACATTCTCTCAGTGAGTATCTCATACATCTGCAATCTTTCACTCAGAGATGGTTCATCATGTGCTGAACACATAAATCACCGCTCTGCTTTTCCCTCAATACATGCTTAATATGCTGCTTATTAATAGTTAGTGAGGGAGCTGTTACGTTTAGGTGCTTAATAAATAATGCTAAAATTCTAATAATGTACATGATAAAAAGCAACTAATACGTGTGACCGTAAAATAAATTATTACCTTAATTTGTTCAAATTAATTATTATTGCTTCTGGGAAAAAATATTCTTATTTTATATTTTTTCTCAAATTTTTATATATTTATTTATTTATTTTCCACAAGTACGTTTTGTAAATGTTGATGTTTTTTTTTTTATATGTAAAAAAAAGGCTGCTTTTCTCATTCTTATTTATGCAGTAAAAATAAATGATTTGAATGTTTATGTCTATTATGAATACTTTTGTATCAAATCATTCAAACTTTAAAGATAAGAAGGTTTGTACGTTATTTGATGCTAATGCTGCTGTTGTTAGTGTTGATGTTTTAGATCAGGGTGTTATGAATGAAACAAGCTTGTTTTGTTGGTCTGACTGAGTTCTGGAGGTAATGCAGTTTTGAAAAAGTGGCTTCAGTACTGAACAATACTTGTTAGTAATAAATAAATAAATAAACTGCAAGGAGGTTGATCCTATGTCTGAGGTTGTGTCGGATGTGTGTGTGATTGTGGTTTGTGTTCTCCTGGCTCTCAGATCGCAGCGTGTGGGTATATAAAAGCGCTGGTGGCCAATCACTGCTGGCTGATCCAGTTATTCAGTCTGGCCTGCACTATAAAAGGATATTCAAAGCGTAAGTTATGCCTGCATTTCCTCTTTGGTTTAAAGAATCGAAGGCTCACTTTCTACATTTGCTGTACTCTTTGATGTTTTTTTAAAGCTCTGCTGCCACAAATCCTGTCATGAAATTAGCTGGAAATGTGCTCACCTTCAGAGAATATAAGATTAGGATGAGTGTTTCTTCATCAGATCTGGAGACGTGTGTGTCTGCGTCTGTGTCTCAGCAGTGGATGTGAATGGGTGCCGTCAGAATGTTAGATTAGTTTGATCTTTTGTCTTCTCCAGATTTTAACTGATGGACTGGAGTGGTGTGGATTATTCTGATGTTTGTATTAAACATTCTGACGGCACCCATTCACATCCATTGCTGAGACACATTTCTCCAGCTCTGATGTAAAAACACACCTGTCTCGGATGACCTGATCTTATAGGTGAATCTACTTGAGGTGCTTTTTGTTCGTTCATGTAAAATAATGTTTTCTAAATGAAAAATATGACGATGAACTGATTTTAATGAGCAGGTTAGTTGGTGTCAGAGCTTGGTTAGATGCTGATGCTTTTCTCGCAGCGGAGCAGAACGCACATAAACAGTGTGAGCTGCCGAGTGACGAGGCCGGGATCATCTGGGACAGCATCTGCTTCGCCTTCCTCCTGCTTCAGAGGAGAGTGTTCATGAGCTACTACTTCCTGCACGTCGTAGCAGACATCCGCTCCTCTCAGGTCCTCGCCTCCAGGTACATGCTGCCTTACTGCTGCCTGCTTTTCATTCGCCTGCATGGAATCATCCCTGTTTATTTTATTATCATTCAGACACTATCATAGTTCTTTTAAATTAATCTAATTTAAATTTTAATTTCATTTTTTTTTATATTAATTAGGGGTTTTTCGGTAATTTTGTTGTGCTTGTAATTTTTTGTAGTTTTTATGTCTCTCTCTCTCTCTAATGAAAAAGGCTATATGAAAACAAATATGAAAGAGATATTATGTATATATATATATATATATATATATATCTATATATATATATATATTTTTTATTTTTTTGGTTACACTTCAGAATAGCGGGTCCAAAATAATGCATTAGTTAAGCATTAATTAATGGTTAATTTGTTCACAATTAAGCATTAGTTGAGCAAGAACA
>JAUCNO010000548.1:5691342-5707418 GCA_032353835.1 Enteromius viviparus | reverse complement strand
CCCAAAATTTCTAATTATTTATGGTTTTAAGAAGTTTGCCAGCGATTTTATTACTGTATTGTGACATACTTGTGAAAGAAACAGATTACTGAATGAGGAAAACAGAGGGTGTTGCTTGTTTTTTCTACTTTGAATTGATTGGATGGAGTATAGTTGGCGTTTTATTCAGAAATTAAACTGTTGTCATCAGAGAAGGAGCATTTTCAGATTGATGAAAGATTACGAAGGCAAACTAATTTTTTTTTTGTGGTCTGACTTGCACAGATGAATTTTACACCACAAAAAGATCTAACAAAATATAGTAGATTTTGATTTCACAAGGACTTTAAAGTTACGTTCTGAAAGCTGAGGTGGTATATGCATTTTGAATGTTCATGATCTGTAGTTTGGATTTCTACTACATTTTGCATGATGTTATGATCTTCCAATAATGTGTGTGTAAGGTTCGAGACACACACAATTTTCAGCTGTCCCAGGCAAAAGATTGGCATTTTGGCAATTTCTGTAATTGTGTCTCCAAATTAGTGGTCCTGTGTTGTGAGAGAGGGTCAAAGACAGCTGTTGTCACGTTCTTGCGACCAAAGATACAAGCTTACTGACCAACCAATAAAAATGCAAGATGAAATCAACACAACATGACGCTAAACCCTAAAACTTATGCCTTCCTCTTCTGCAACATCCACTTTTTTTTAGCAGACATAAAAACAACAATCACTAAACTGTGATTTATCGTGCTCTTTTTGTTTACTACTGGTACATGCTGATGTCATTTTATTCTTGTGTCATCATCAAACACTCTACACACGTTGTAGCTGGGTTTATTAGATCCATGTCTCATAGCGTGACATTCAATGATTTTATAGGATTGCTAAAATCGTGCAGTGTGTCTCGGGCTTAACAGAAAAGAAAGGGGTGTGTGAATCAGAATACTGAAAGGTCCCTTACACAACCCCTACATCTTTAAAATCAGTGGTGTGTGTTTGAAATAGCCCACGGTGCTGCTGTCACCTCGTTAGAGTAGTGTGTTTATCAGAACGGCGGTCTTTCTCCTTCTATTCAGTGAGGCTGAGGGGCCTCATGTTAAATTTATGGTGCCATTGCTCTCTGTTATGGGCCTAAATGTCTTCTCTGAATGAGAGGGAAGTCACTCCATCAGTATAGGCCATCAGTGCTAACGTTGATTGGTTCGAGGAAATTTGCTTTGCCTGCTCAGTCACCCACGACCAGAGCGCAAAATGGCACCATGTGTTTCTGCAGCCCTCTGCAGGTTCTGTCTCATCGGACTGGGCCTCGGCACGCCACAGCAACATGCATTTCAGCAGACTTCTGATGGGTTCATTATTATTTATTTGTCTTTGATAGTGACAATGTGTGTCACAGACTCAGCTGAGTTGAGCTAATTGAAGTGTAAGGCAGTCATTTGTGCCCACATCTCCCTCCGGCTGAATGCTTAAGTGCGTTTGGCAGGACGATCCGGCCACTTCGTTTCTAAGAGAGCCACCAGCTGAAGCTCCCGCAGATGGTACGGACTCTCCCCCTCTTTTCAACCACACCGTTCATGGACAATTGCTGCCGCTATTTTCTTCCCTCGCTATTGACACGCTCAATTACTGGCCAATTAGTTGGTTTCTGGGAGTCGACTTTCAAACTTACTATTTACCAGAAAGTACTATTTACGGCTCGGCACGCCAGCGTCTTCAGTGTCAGAGCTTCAGTGTCTGACAAATGCTGGTGTCAAAGTAAATTGGAGTGTCTGAAATAGATGCTAGTTAGATGAACACAGGGCTTTTGAACAGATCTGAATCAATAAGGATTTAGCAGACATGATGATGAAAAAAAAAAAGCAAAACATCCCAACTTTGTTCAAGTTTTTGTTTGTCTTTTCCCCCGGATTTTATTTTGACAGGTAGAACAGTACAGTTTTCAATGCACAGAAATATTGTTTCCTGAATACAACAGCTGCATGAACAGTCTCATGGCTCAAAAAGACTTAGGGAGCGTCATAAATAAGGGAGGATATCTTTAATCTTTGCCATAATCTCCTTAGAGCAAAGATGATTGCTACACATGAGATTGAGCTTGCTGTTTTTTGCTCTTTTTTTCCCCTCTTTCTGTGGCATCTGTTAAACATGTAAAGATCGATTATTGTCTCTATGCTTTAAATCCCCTGGTTAGTATTCAGGAAGGCGGCTTTAGCTCAGTGTGAAATATTGAATTTCTGTGCCCCAGCAGTTCTGCATGTGATAAAAATGCTGCTAAACTCTTTGGTAATGCCTCCCTCCTCTCAAAATACCCACAATGCACCCTCAATGCTTGTTGTTTGGGAACAGACAAACTCTGCCATGGCGACAATGAACAAGCCTGAGAAACAGGCAAATTCATTAAGCACCACACAATACAAGGACTTTTTGCAGTGCGGTGGGAAATGAAATTAGGAAAGGCTCAAGCGAATACACACCTCCACAGATTTACAGGTAAAGCTCTCCGTAGAGAGAAACCAACGCTGCCCTGTCCCTTTATAAGCTCCCCTGCATCAGCCAGATGGTCAATTCTTATATTACTAGAACAACATTAGGGCTTCTTTTGACAAGCTTTGCGCTTTTCAGCAGTCTTTTTTAAGGTGCAGTCACACAAGTGAAACTTTACAGACAAAAAGTATTGTCACTAGTTTAGAAATGTAAGAAGTATAATATAAATGATCATTAGTGAATCATTGTGTAGGTTACATTGCTACATCAGTAGGTGGTGACAAGCGACTATTTCTATGTGCCATTGATTCATTTTTTAAGCAATTCATTCGTAACTGATTCATTCATTCATTTCTCAAATTATTCATTTAAAACATTGATTCATTCTGGAGAGAAACAAGGGTAACACTTTAGAATAGGGGTCCAAAATAGGGGTGAGCAAAACACACTAGTAATTAATGATTAAAATGTTAGGTTAATCATTAATTAGTAGTGTGTTTTTGCTCAACTAATGCTTAATTGTAAACAAATTAACCAGTAATTAATGCTTAACTAATGCATTATTTTGGACCCCTATTCTGAAGTATTACCAAAAAATCTTATTGAAAAAAATGGTTTTAAAATTGTCCAGATGAAGATCTTAGCAATGCAAATTACTAATGACAAATGAAGTTTTAATATATTTACAGTAGGAAACATGATCTTTATTAAATATCCTAATGATGTTTTTGTAATAAAAGAAAAATTGATAATTTTGACCATACAGTCTATTTGTTATGTGCTGCTGATGACTGCTTCTGTGCTCCAGGATCACATGTCTGTGTGTTATCTGTGCTTTTAGCCCATCTTCACTATGAGTGCGCAGCAGAATCAGCTGAAGGACGTCACTGACAGAGATTTCATAAGCTTCATGAATTCATACAGACACATCCCTGTAAGTCTCTCTCCGTGAGATGGTTTGGAGAAGCTCTTTAGTGGTTGTGTAATGCGTTAAGTGTTGAAGTATCTCTTTCCCAGAGTGCACTGCAGTTCTTGGAGGCATATACGGCGGAGGACGTGACTGTGGCCGAGCTTGAAGGAAGCTCAAACTCTCTCTGGACCATCAGCCCTCCAAGCAGGAAGAACCTGATGGACGTCCTGAGCAAAGAGGATCAGTTCCCCGTGACCATGTCCTGGAGTATCCAGAGGTACACATACAGTCTCCTTGTAAAACACAGTTATTTTCATTGCTAAAATGATCTAGTATCCTTGTTATGTTTTATAATGATTTATCACATTAAATGTCTATTTTTATACAACTGTCTGACGCTGTGTATTTGGTTACACTTTACTTTGATAATTAACTTTAGACACAACTTTGTAACTACATGTCAACTAATGGTAGAATAGAAAGTTTAAAAAATATGTATTTGCAATATATAAATTTATCCTATAATACTTCTCTCTCATGCAGGAATCTAAGTCTGGGAGCAAAGGCTGAATTTGCAGTGGACAAACACATCACATATCTGGACATGAACACTAGACAAGAGCTGATAGCGTTACTCAATGGCACCAGAAATAAACCTGTGTATGTACAAATTTAACATAGAAATCATTCATTGCATACTTCGGTGCTTATATTTATGGTCCACTTGTCATTCACAGGGTCATAGAGCAAGTATTCCCCTGCTTCATTCGAGCACCGAGTGACTCAAACGCCAAACCGGTAGATCAGCTTTATACAGGTAAAGCAGAATAATGACCTTTCTGCTCGAGTGTTCGCTTTACCTGTTTGACCCATGAATATCACCCATCCCTCTGTGCCAGATGAGGGCTATAAGAGCATTCTGCTGGACTTGGAGAGGTCTCACAATGGCAGTGAAGACATCCAGGAGTGGTGGATCGTGGACCAGCCGTCAGCAGGGAAGATCCACATGAGATCCGAGTCCAAGCTGGAGAAGAAGAGAGAGGCAGGACTGCAGCTGTACGTCTTCAGTGATAAAGTCAGCCCTCCCAGCCTGGGCTTTCTCGCTGGTTACGGGTGAGTTATCACCATCCCAAACATCTCAGAGCATGCAGTTCAATCATCACCAGTTTTGTCAAATGACAGATTTTGTGGTTGTGTCATATTTGATCAATGTTAGATGTGAAGCTATTATGCTTTAACAAAAAACAAGTTTTCAGACTTGTGAATGGTGGATGCAGATGTAAGCAGCTCCTCTCTCGGTCTCTTCCAGTATCATGGGCCTCTACGCATCCGTGGTGCTGGTGATTGGGAAATTCGTCCGTGAGTTCTTCAGCGGCATCTCGCACTCCATCATGTTCGAAGAGCTTCCGTGCGTCGACCGCATCCTCAAACTCTGCACAGACATCTTCCTTGTGCGGGAAACCGGCGAGCTGGAGCTGGAGGAGGACCTGTACGCCAAACTCATCTTCCTCTACCGCTCGCCAGAGACCATGATCAAATGGACGAGGGAGAAGACCAAATGAGCCTGCTGGGATTGCCTAAAAACCCAACGATCCCAAAGAAGGACGCTGCTTCTTGCAGGAAGGCGGCGTTAAGACTGAGATTGAGACGAACTCATCACGAGAGCTTCGACTGCCTATACAGAGTGACCTAGAGATGAAACAGCTGTACCAAAGAGCCCTGATTCAGAAGCTGCCGCCGTTAACGGGCTCTTCGATCAGCTCTAGCGCCACCTGTCTGTCGGAGACTGGTCAGTCGCGCGTTGTGCAATATGCTGTCCTGGTAGCTGGCCGTAAACTTGAACAAAGAAAGGAGACAGTGACTGAACACTAGCCACTTTTTTCTTCAGAGGAGACTGGACCCAGAAGTGTTTGGGTTCGTAAGACTACGAAACATTAAAATCGTGATCTATCCGAGCTTGAACGGAGGACTGAAGGGTTCTCAGGAATGGATGTCTCTTTACTGACACATCCGTGTGATTGTGGATCAATATCATGAGCATAAAGCACATTCTGTAAACCAACTATGGTCTTATTTGTCCGTCTGCCTGTTGCACTTTTAGTTTTCATGACATGCATTTCAACGACCCTTTTGTAAGTCTACAGAAACTCAGATCTGAAATATGCAAAAAAAATCACAGATTCTCTTTATTCAGGTGTATGTGAAACCATGCAAAACCAGAACTAACAGAAATTGTTCCCTGCAATTTCAAAGCACACAAATAAACTAAGATTGACTTCCTCATGTTCAGATGATCTTAAGGCATTTCATGCATTTATACTCGGCATGCTGCTTCATTTCCTGCTGATGCTCCATATGACAAGATCAAGTTGAATGGAATAAGTTGAAACAATATAAGCCACAAACACAGTGTACAGTAAATACATTCCCTCTTTCGGTAAGGCAGGCACTGTTCATTTCCAGCATACAGAATGTATGTAGTCTAATTTCAAAGGTTGACGTGTAGTATTCCAGCTCTACTCAAAATGTTTGAAATACTGTTCATATAAAGACTGAGCCCCTGATTCACACACACAACCTTCCCCTGACCCGGGCAGTCAGGGTTTTAAAGCTTCTCTCCATCATGCAATTGTAAAAAACAGTTGTGATTATTTTTTTTTTAAATCGCACAATTTGGACCTTTTCATAATTCTAATCTCTTATTTTTCACCAAGTAATTTCAATTCAGTGTTTCATAGAGTTTAAAATCAGTTCTGAAGGGAAAATGTCAGAATTGTTTGTTTTAAGGTAATTGCGCGGTTTTTGATAGAAGAGCTGAATTGTGAGATAAAAAGTCTCAACTACCTTTCGATCGATTGATTTCATCTCATCCATATGGGTTTTTACATTTTAATGAGTTGTGGAAGGCAAACCTAAATAAATATGCACACTTAAAGGAATAGTTCACTCAAAATTGAAAATTCTGTCATGATTTCCTCACCCTCGAGTCGTTCCAGACCTGTATGAATGTCTTTGTTCTGCCGAACACAAAGGAAGATATTCTGAAGTCTGTTTTGGGTCACATTTGATTATTTTCCTACCATGGAAGTCAATGATGACCAAAACAGCCTGATGACAAACTTTTTTCAAAATTAATTCATATATATTTGTAACCACCCGAGGGTGAGGGTGCACTATTCCTTTAAGAGAGGACGTCGTGCTGCTTACATGTGGGGCCTAGCACGGGTGTCATAAAGAAGCGCTTCTTCTCCTGAACAGTTCTGAAAGCTTCTCGAAACACAAACCCCCCGGTACAGGAATATTATGGGTGGGATCATGCTGGCATCTTCATGGAGGAGTCTGAGGCAGCAGACGGTGGGTTAAGTGTGGTGTAGCTTTAACAGAGGCCTCCAGCGTACTCATCCTCCTCTTCCTCCACCGGCACGACTCCAGGACCTCCGCTGGCGGCGGCAGCAGCACTGGCTTTCTTCTTCCCTCCTCCAGGCACCGTCAGGCTGATGGCAAGCTTTGCATACTGGAGAAGAGGAGAGACCACACATCTGAATAAAACCAGCTTCTGTCAGAGAGTCGTTATGAAATCAGCATGACATTGACTTTACAGTCATCAGCTCATTAAGTGTGACTGAAGCATGTCCACTTCACTAGCTAATATGAGATCACGCACACACTGATGTCTTATGGGTACAGCTGTTGATTTCTAAGGGATGAAATAATAAATTATGACTGACATTAAAGGGTGACTAGAAGGACATGAATTACTGAAGGGTAGAAAACTGAAGACTTTCTCTACACTACTGTAATATTAGATTCAACACATGTACAAGTACAGGGCAACCAAACGCAGTTGAGGTCTAACCAGGAGTGCAATAAGCATCAAGTGCAGGATACAGCTATACGTTATAGTTATAGAAGATAAGTACAAGAAGAAACTGGATAATATTTACAGATGGATGTACAGTGATATGAACAGTTTGTATTAACTATACTCAGGAATTACATGTAGAGGAACAATGTACAGGCTGCTGTAGTAATCATCAATATGCAGTAGATATGCACATTATTTACAGGTTGTTATTTACTATATCAGGGATTGACATATGTATAAAAATGTATAATTAGGTTAAACGTGTGCAATGGATGTGTACATTTACAAGTGGGTATATACAGTGTAGTGCAACATTAAATGCAAAATTAAATAGTGCAATGATTATGGGGGGGGCTTTGATGTCATACCTGTCAATTTCTTGAAAGAGTGAGTGAGAAGGGTGAAGAGACAATGAAAAGAGTAGAAAAACTGAACGAAATGTTAATTTTAGTTCCAGTAAATCAGCTGATGTCGTCTGATTCAGAAAGGGTCAACCAAAAACAGGTTATTTATTTAGAATAAAACAAATGTATATATTTATTACTACTTAAAAATTGCATTCATTTGAGGTTATTTTAATATTTTATCTAATGCAAGTAACTATAAAGAAAGTGCATTATTTATATTCGCTGTATTGTGAAAGGACACCCGCGCACAGATGCATGCTGGGAGACTCACGTCGTTGTCCATGTACTTGAGCAGCGGTGAGCTGCAGACGCGAGACACCTGCTCCTCGTCCTGCTCGTCGTAGCCCTGCAGTAGCTGCTCCATGGCCACGCTGTCCTCGCTCCCGCTGAACCCTGGGATACTGTAGCTCTCCCGCACACACTTCTCAGCCGCCACATAGTCTCCTCGGTGCAGATGCACCAGCACCTGAGCGATGGTTTTCTGAGCACAAACACAGCACAGTCACGTGTGGAAACGACCCTGGGGCCGTGAGGCTTCAGCTCGGTGACCACCACGAACCTTAAAACACGTCGGATAGTTCTCCATCTCTTTATACATGTTCTTCTCCTTCTGAAGAGACACAGCTGCTTCGTCAAACCTGGAACGAGCATCATTATTCTCATATTCGACTTCATTTATTCAGTAAGCAGACGCTTTTATACAACAAGCGCACAAACCAACACAACAGAAGAAATGTAAATATGTATGTTTTTTAAAAATGCTGCTTAGATATTAAATACATTTACAAATTATATGAATATAGACTTTCTTTTCACTCTTTGTTATTCTTTAATAAATCTGCAAAAATGTCAACAATTCTGTGTTTTTCTGTCAATATGGGGTGCTGTGTGTGCATTCATGAGGGAAAAAAAAAACAAATGATTTTAGCAAAGTGAAAGATTTAAGGGGGTCTGAATACTTTCGATACCCACTGTATATATATATATACACACACATACATCACACACAGAATTCATGTGTACGTGATTAATTGTTTGACAGCACTATTTCTCATCGATAACTAATAACTGGACGACTGATGAAAGAGAAAATGCACGTCAGAGTAAAGCAACAATTACTTCTGTTGTCTAACAAGAAGTCTGGAGGCTTTGCCGACGAGCTCCACCGCTTGCCGCAGTCGCTCCTCGTTCTGAGGAAACAGAAAACGACAGGAAGTCTGTATGTCGCTGGTCATAATGTGTGAGTGTTCGCTGGAGCCGTTACGAACCTCAAACACTCCTGCTGCCTGCTGGTACAGATGAACGGCTTTGGCCAGATCCAGAGGCTCGATCAACCTGAAACCAAGCAGATCCAGTTAACCTCCTACAGCTTCACATCCGCTCCGAAGCCACTCGTCACACAGAATGGATTTACCTCATTTAAGAGGAGACGCTGCAGGCACAAATACTCTTATTTGTTTAGTTTTTTATGCACCAGTCAAGTTTAGGATTTTGATCTTCTTGGTTTTTCATAAACTACAGAAAAGAAAACATCTAAAAGACACTGCTAAGAGTTTCTTTTCTAGCACTTTATCTATTTGTGTCAATATTTTTCAACTGCGATACATATTTTTAAAGGCCATTTCCTCAAAGCAGGGTTATTTTTTCCCCTATTTTTACCGAGACACAAATCTCCCCTTCAGCAGACACAGCTTTAGCTTCCTGTCTATATCCTGAAGGTCTTCACAGAAGATATAACTGCTTAATTATATACATTTTAATTCCAACCAAAACTGTGAAAATGTATAGTGTTTATTTTAAAGTGTCTTGTAACACACACTACATGTACTTGCTATTATTAGAACAATTAATCATGCAAGAAACCCTGATCCTAACTCTAACCACATGAGTACATGTAGTTAATTAATATTACTCAGCACCTAACTGTATAATTACACAAGGACCTGTTTCTTGTTATGGTTTTAAATCTTTACTTAAGCTCAGAAGGATCTCAAAGTAAGTCTGGTTTTGTGCTTTATAATGGCATTGCTACAAACTTAATATAAGTGCAGGTTAACCCTACCTGGCTCAGATGTTTTAAAGATGATTTACAGTTAAACGTAATCTAAAGTAATTAATTGCATTACTGTAATAAAGTAATTAAAACTCCCGCTACTTGTTTTAGTTTTAATCAGGGTAACTGTGTGAACTATTGCCTTCCCAGCGCTGTGAGCAGGTTTGTGGAGCACACACTTTCCGGCTCGGTCCAGGGCCATGGCGGCGGTGTCTGGAGTGCCGTTCTCCACGTACATCACGCTGGCCTTCTCTATGTACTGCACAGCCTCAGGCATCCTCTGCATGTCCTGCGACACACACACACACACACACACACACTTCAATCACTGTCACAGTTCTGTCATCATTTACTCAATTTCTTAAAAAGCATTATCATAATTAACATAATCAATTAAATGACTCATTTTAAACTACGTTTTGAACTTGTTTATTACACTGTTTTGAATAGAATATTCTTGTACCATATTAGGGCTGGGTGATATATATATATTGTACGGTATATTATGCGCATCTCATCAGTAAAGCCGGTTCTTTGATTAGCGCTAAATCTCTGTCAGCTGTTTTTAGAAGGAACGCCAGCTTATACACAGAACCGTACATCACTGACAATCTGCGTGTTGAATCACCCGCGAAAGAACTGGCTTTACTGATGAGATGCGCATAATATATCGTACGATATATATAGCCCAGCCCTATACCATATTGATAAACAAATGAGTATATTTTCTTTATCTTTGTATTTTTATATCATCAAAAGTAAAATGCTTAGTTATATAATTTAAAAATAATAATTATATAAAATTTTTCAATTATAAAATTATATTAAAGTTATGTTAAATTGAACTATGCAATAAAATGTGAACAACATTCTATTTAAATAATTTAATAAATAAATAAATAACTGTCAAATGATTAATTGCATCAGAAATAATAATAGTTTGCGTTTACATACGAGTTTATTTATTATTTGTATATATTTACATGTATTTATTCTTATTTATAATGTATTTTATATTATTTAAAAAAATATTTAATACAAAAACATAACATTTTTCTCCAGTGTATACATGCATGAGTTTTAATTTATATACATAATAAATATGTAAAGTGCACTCTCATATATTAAGTAAACTAAAACACTTATTTTGGATGCAATTAATCATTAGCAACACTAATATATGCATTACATTTTACATTAATATATATATATATATATAATTTTAGTCAATATATATCAATTTTAGTCAGTAAACGATTGTAATCCTTTAAGAAACAAATAAGCAGTTCTCACCTTCAGCATCATTCCTGCCTGCTCAATGGCCCTGCATGGGAACACTATTATAACAAAGAGCAAATCATGATGTGCACAATAAACAATCAGAATGAACACACTTACTTGGCGGCATGAAAAAGACTGGGGAACGAGTCAAGGACAAAGACAGAGTGAGTCTTGAGAGGAAATGAGTGATCAGTGTGAAAGTGATCATTGTGAGAGTGATCAGTGTGAGAGCGATCAGAGTGAGAGTGATCTGAGTGAGAGTGATAAGAGTGATAAGAGTGAGAGTGATCAGAGGGAGAGTGATCAGAGGGAGAGCGATCAGAGTGATAAGAGTGAGAGTGATCAGAGGGAGAGTGATCAGAGTGATAAGAGTGATCTGAGTGAGAGCGATCAGAGTGATAAGAGTGAGAGTGATCAGAGGGAGAGTGATCAGAGGGAGAGCGATCAGAGTGATCAGTGTGAGAGCGATAAGTGTGAGAGTGGTCAGAGTGAGCGCGATCAGAGTGAGAGCGATCAGTGTGAGAGTGGTCAGAGTGAGAGTGGTCAGAGTGAGAGCGGTCAGTGTGAGAGTGAGACCAGCAGAGGATACGAGCTGTTGTTGGTGTGAGCCTCAGCCTCCTGTAGATAAGCATCTTTCGCCTGGTCCAGCTGTTTGGCATTTTTGAAGGCCACCGCTGGAGAAGAAGAGAGAAGCCCATCAGAAGCATCCATCACGAGCTCATATCACCGGATATCACCTGCTCGACTCACCTGCTTTAGCATATTCTGATGCAGCACTGTCATAATCAGGCTTCCACTTCATGAAGCTCGTCTTTAAACTAGTGACAGAAGGGATTCAGTTACCTTCTCAAACTAAAGCATTTTAAATAGTTTACTTCAAGCAAATCAAACACGGTTAGAGCTTAATACTCACGCTTGCCTCATTATAATCGTGTGTGTTATTCTACGATGAGGATCGTGTAAAACCGTCGAATATAGGCGGCTGTACTTACTATTTTTCTGCTTTCGCGATGTGCTCATGAGCTTCGTTGATTTTCTGCGCCATTGTAGTAAAAAATCCCTTAAAACATGAATGACTAAGACAAACAAATTAATGACTCGGTTTGTGTTGTTGTCGTTGACGTTCAATTCCGGGTTACTACGTCATCTGCGCACGTCACCTCGCTACTCCACTACAAATACATTACATCTCAAAACGTTTTTTGTCTTTAGCGAGGTGTTTGAAAACCACAAGACTTATGATATACACAAATATAAATTCAACCCGACAACAAAACGCTTAAAAAAAATGTTTTCCAGCTATCAAAAAAGATTGTGATTGGCCCATCATTAAACCGTTGAGAAATGTAACAGTTCCCACGTGACACTCTGCGTAGCGCTGCCGATGGACAAACTTACAACCAAATACCGACTTATGAACTTCTATAACAAATTATTTCTTTAATTTCCGAATGTATCTTTAAAGAATTAGGCTATCTAGATGCATCATAACAGACTTATGTCTATTCAGACGCTATAAAGGCAAGTTGTTTTTCTGCCCTCTAAAAAGCATTTAGTACGTCAGACACGGATTGTTTCAACTGTGTTCAGATTAATTTTACTAACAAGTCTTGGAAAACTAAGTTTACAATATTCTTCTAGGAACTTCGCTGGCTAGCTCAAAACGTCACCGCTGATGTATTTGATACATGTACACTTATACATGGGTGCATATATTTGATTATAGATATACATGAAACAAAATATATACAAAGAATTAAAAATACCAGTACATGGTTGGCATTTCTTTAATAAACATTTGCCAAAGGGAGGACAAAAAAAAACACCTTCATACAAAAAAAAAAAAGACATTGTTGCTCATCTCCTTGAAATCAGTTAAAGGTCTCTTTACTTTCAATTTTACAATGGCTATAGACAAGAGCTGGTGAGGAACCGGTGAGAAACACAGCTTTGATCCGTTTACTCGTTCAGTAGATTCACCAGTTCATTCGAGAAGTGCTACCAGTCTCTCTGGAGTCCTTTAGAAGCCCCTCCAGTGAATTCACCCTTGCGACAGAGCCCATAATCGTTGAATCATTAGAAAGAAAGGAAAACAACTGACCAAAAAAGGGAAAGAAAGAGTAAAAAGAAAACGACTTCCATTACTGGTCGTGTACGTGTGCAGATACAGCACATTCCTCCATCACGCCTCCGCTTGTTTCCACCTACTTTATTCAGTAGTGCAAAACATCATAATACTAGTCTGTCCTTACGCAGGTAAAGGTCATAAAAACACTTATGCACCTAAATGCACACTCAAAAAAGGTACAGTTTTAATTTAAAAGACAGCAGTAGAATAGATTACAAAAAAAATATATATAATCAATCGGAGGGGAAACGAAAACAGCTCTATGAAATGGTATGAGCGGGAAATGCAAAAATTCCCATCCCAACAGTCTGTTCCTCCGAGCTGTTACTCGAGTGCCCTCGGGTTTCTTAGAAATCTTACAAATCGAGTTCTAAGACTCTTAGTGCTGGTCGAGGGCAACGGCGTGCGTCTCTCAGGCAGATGATGCACGGGGCAACGGTGTGAGCGGTTTTGCCAGCTGGCTCTTTTTGAGCAATGGGTAGCACAACAGATTTGGGTTGGTTCACCCTAAAATGAAAACCCTCTCATTAATTACTCACCCTTGTGTCGTTCCGAATCCGTAAAACCTATTCACTCCTCTACGGAGCACAAATTGTTTTTGATGAAATCCGAGAGCTCTCTGGCCCTGCACAGATAGTGATGAAACAGCCACATCAGCGGCTCAATTTGAACTTTGAGAAGCTACGAGAACATTTTTCTGTGTGCAAACAAACCAGTAACAGCAAGCTTGCATTGCTGATTATGTTCTGGGACACTCTTAAACGCTGGAAGACGGTAACTCCAGAAGAAGAGTTGTTGAATAAATTGGTATTTTTGTTTTCTTAGCACACATAAAAAGTATTCTCATAGCTTTACAAAAATAAGGTTGAGTCAATGTCGTTACTGCATTTCTGGGACATTGCACTGCTATCTCAGCAGGGTCAGAGAGCTCCCGGATTTCACCACAAAGATCAAACTAAGGGTTTGAAACCGCATGAAGGTGAGGAATTCATGACAGAATTTTTGGTTTTTGGGTGAACTAACCCTTTATGCTAAAGCAACACTGCTCAAAACACGTCCCTGTGTTTCATCAGCCGCAGAACCGTCCTTTTCCGAGGCGCCTGGGGATCCCGTCAAAAAGGGAGTCCTCTTCCCCGGAGCGCAGCCGTGTTCACGTGAGGACCGTACCCGAGCGGAAGGGACTGCGATGGAGAAGTCCAGGCTTGGCCAGGAGGAGGAACGGAGGGTGGCGGCGGCCCGCTGTGATTGTACTCGAAGCGATGGTCCTTGTCTCCGCTGAACACGGCTCCGGCTCCGTGAGCGAAGGCCTCTGGGCCGAGGGGCGGCTGAGGGGGCAGCATGTGGCCGAGGTAGCTGTCTGCGAAGCTGAACGGCGGCGGGGGGCGGCTGAAGTCCGGCTCCGGGGGTCTGGGGGCTTCTCCTGGGGCTGTGGAGGACGGCAGGGCCGGGTTGGTCTCGGGGGCCTGCCGGTAGTCCAGGTCTGCGCAGGGAGGCGGCTCTGGAGGCTCCGGGGGTCTCTGGTCCGGCGGGAGAATGGAGAGAGGCTCTAGAGGCCTGGAGGACGAGCCGCCGACTTCAGCTGCTGCAAATAACACAGAAGCTCATCAGTCATTTCTTTTTTCACATGACTTTGGCTCATGGTGATTTTGATTAATCGAGCAGCTCTAGTTCATACGTTACCTGGAGACACAGGGCTGGGCTCAGGCGGCGGCTCCGGAGGACCCGCTGTGTTTGAGACGCCTGCCTCGGCTCCCTCGAAGCCCATGACCTCTCCTGCCGCTCCCTGCTGGACTTTGAGGAGCTGAGCGAGTAGCATGGTGACGGCGGTCTGGGTGGCTGCAGCCGAGGCCTCTCCGTCCCTCTTGGCCGGCGGCTGCGGAGACGGAGGCGAAGGCGGCTTGGGCATGGGTGGTGTTCGGGGCGGCTGAGGGGGTTTGGAGACTTTGGGGAGCGGAGGCGGCTCCGGGGGCCGGTCGGACTCCGGTGGTCCGGGAGGCAAAGCCTGTGTCAGCTGCTGCAGCGTCTCCGGGTTCATCTTGGAGCCCACGGTCTGAGCCGATCCGCCCGGAGCACTTTTAGACTGCAGGAGGTTCAGGAGCACAGCTAGCTGCTCTTGAGTCAGCTGTGAGTTCGGAGCTTTGGCGTCTAGAAGGAGGAGACAAGTAAAAATTAAATGTTTTTTTCCACTAGCCACCTTTTTCGTTAGATCCAAAATTTAGGGGAAGAGAGTATTTAAATTAATCATGCAAGGAGTTTTACTGAGGTCTGTGTCATTATTTAACATCAACGCAATCGTATGGCCTTGACTCTGGGATTGCATTGCTCATTAATGGAAACAAGCCACATGTTTTCATTCTTTAATCTGCACACCGTTATGCTCATGCTGTGTTTATTAAATCCGACCCGGTCTGTTTGTGCTGATGTTCTCACCCAGCAGGGCTGCAGCGGAGGCAGCACTCGGCCCTTTGTGTGCTCCGGCAGCTGGGAAGCCCTGAGGCGTGTTACTGCGGCTGTCGTCCAGGCCCAGCTCCTTCCGAGGGGCTTTGGGAGCGGTCAGCTCCTCAGGCATCTGCTTCTGCCGGCGCCGCTTCTTACTCCACAGCTCGTGGCAGTCCTGCCACAGAGGGAGACTAGAAAGAAGAGACGGGGACAGATCAGATCACAGCACAATCACGCTGAAAAACTAATCATATGTAATCGTGTTTGTTTTGATTTGTTTTAATCGCCATCTAAAAAAAACTTAAAGGTACTGTATGTAAGCTTTCGAGTCTTCTAAATAGGGCTGGGCGATATGGAAAAAAAAAAAAATCTAGGTTTCTTCATATAGTTTGGCCGATTCACGATTCCGATTTTTTTTTAAATGTGTACCTAGTCAACTTTAAAGATTACAACATGACTAAAGTAACATTCTCTTCATAAGTAACTTGAAAAACTTTCTATTTAAGGAACATTGTATTTTTAATG
>JAUCNO010000548.1:5670256-5690173 GCA_032353835.1 Enteromius viviparus | reverse complement strand
TTTAAGAAAAAATTAAATCGTCTTAAAATGCAAATTCGAATTAATCGAAAAAATCTAAAAAAATCGCCCAGCCCTACTTCTAAAGTAAACAAACACCATAATATGTTTGTAGATATTTAGGAAACATGTTATGCTACAACCCCCGTTTCACAGACAAGGCTAAAGCTAGTCCCAGACTAAATAGTTTGAGCTGTCTCAGATGATAATATTAAAGTTACTGTAAAAATGTTTTTTTTAAATAGTTAAAAGCAACTTTACTTTATCTTGCAAATGCAGTTTATATAGAACAGAATAGATGTTGCTAATATCTTTAGATTTTTCTATTTTTTTTTCTTTTACAATTTAATTGAAATTACGCCGCCATGGAATATACAAATAAATAAAAAAGTAATTCTGGTATAAAAACAGGAAAATGCAAATCTCATACTCCGGGGGGGGCATCTTGGCTGGGTCCACGTCTTTCAGGAAGTCACTTCTGAGAGCTTGTTCTGCAGTGCAGCGTTTGCTCGGGTCCAACGCTAGCATGTGGTCGAACAAATCCAGGGCCATCAGAGGAATACTGAAACATTACAAATCAACATCACTTCAAACGCTTCCTTCACATCATCACATCTAAATAATTATGATAAGAAACATACAAATATACAGAGAAATGACTGTCAATGAAAAACGACAGAATAATGACTAAAACTGAAAACAAATGAACAAAAACATGTTCATTCTGATGATGCAGCATCGCGGTCACTAATTAAACAATATGATTACAAACACACATGACCAGAGGAATCCATAGACAGCTTGCTTAATTGTTTGACAGCACTATAATGTTTTCCAGTGCATGCAACATTTAATGCCATGATGTAAGATCTCTGATCTGATGCGAGACCTCTGTGAAGGCGAGCTTGAGACTTCAACGCCTTTTAAAAACTGGTTCATTTCTAGTTACTCACAAAGCAAACTCTTCCCTTAACCTCCTCCGGTACTGTTTCTTTGGTTTCATGGTGTTGAAGTAGGGCAGCTTGATCACGTCTGGCCACACGGCGGGACAAGGGCTGCCACAGATTCGACTGGATAGGACACAGAAATATAGGTCAGCCGAATATCAGTCTGCAAAACAGGAACATCCAGTCTGGATCCTTACCTTATGAGCTCTAGCTGCGCCAGCTCCTGGTTGGCCTGAAAGATGGGCTTCTTCGTGAAGAGCTCTCCCAGAATGCACCTGTGTGACATGGAGGAGTTAAACACCTTGAGGAGGTGGGATCTGGAGTGACTTCACTATTAATCGAGCAGTGTTTCTCACCCGCAGCTCCACATGTCGATGGCGGGCGTGTAGCGCTCTTCTCCCAGCAGCAGCTCGGGCGGCCGGTACCACAGAGTGATCACTTTATTGGTGTACGGCCGGCTGGATAATAAACGCACAGCACAAGTCAGAGTCTGCTTGGCTCACGCCGATCATAACTGCTTAAAGCTTCTCAAACATACCTCTCTTCAGAGTTATACAGACGAGCCAGTCCAAAATCTGCCAGCTTGATCTGACCCCTGCAGGACAGCACACAGGTCATAGGTTCATCACATGTGTGGGTCAACAAATCATTGTGTTCCAAACATCATATCATATACATTTTGGCCAAACCGCACAGCCCTAATTCTGTTCCCTTTATAAAACTCTGCATGGAAAGTGTGGTTCATTTCAGTCACACTCACACTAAAGCTCTTGTAAAATGACCCCAGACGCAGAAAACAAACACTGGTGTGCACTGACTTGTTATTGAGCAGGATGTTGGAGCACTTGATGTCCCTGTGCAGGAAGTTCTTCTTGTGGCAGTAATCCAGTCCCTCCAGCAGCTGCCTCATGAAAGACTTGATGTGACTCTCGTTGAAGTGCACAAGGCCTGACTCCAGCAGGCCCATCAGATCGTGGTCCATGTACTCAAACACCAGGTAAAAGGCCCCTGTGAGGAGAGCACACAGTGATCACACCGACACAGACAACCTGAGAGTCAACGGATGGGTTATTTCCATGCGATACCTTTGTCGTTCTTAAAGTCTAAAGCGTCCTCCTTGTCAGTGACTATCTCCTTCATGTTGATGATGCTCTTGTGGTTGAGCTGCCGCAAGATCTTGATCTCCCTGATGGCCGTGATAGGAAAGCCCTCTTTTTCGTTGTCCAAACGGACCTTCTTGAGGGCCACCAACTCAGCTGAATAAGCAAAACCAGAAAGACAGATTAACTACAGTAAGTGATTAACAGTTGATTACAGTTACATTGTCACGGTAGACAGCGATGGGGAAAACTATTCAATTGTTTACTCAGCTAAAACATGGTTTTAAGTCAGTTATTTCTCTTTTTTACTGTCGTGTTTCAGTAGTAAATATATCTCCAAACATTCATTCAGCCATTATTTGTAATAATCCAGTGAGTTCTGTGGTTGCTCCACACAGAGATCTGATCTGATCGTCATCAGTCTGTCTGGAGTGACAGGAAGAACCAGAACACACTAAGACAGACTCAATCCAGAAGAACTGTGTCTCCTAGAAACCTACATGAAAGCTTTTACACAAGTGCTCACAAGGACGCTCACACCAAATGTTGATGTCATTTAGCTAATAGAAGTTGATGAAGAAAATCTATTTGTGTAGCTTTCAGCCTGTGCAGGTAGCTTTCTTGAAGACACAGCTCTTCTGGATTGAGTGTTGACTGATGATCAGATCTCTGTGTGGAGCACTGGACTCACACAGGTTTGGAAATAGTGAGTAAATGCTGAATTTATTTTTAGGTGAACTTTTCCTTTAAAATATCAAAATGAATGTTTGTAAACGTGAACTGATTTTTGCTATGACTATAGAATGAACTCTATTAAAACCATTGTGTTTGTAATAATTGTGGTCAGCGCTGTCTACAGATGCTTGAGAAGATCTTACCAGTGTCTTTGTCCTTGGCTTTGTACACCTGTCCATAAGTACCTTCTCCAGTGATCCCAATGATTTCAAACTTGTCAACACAGCGCTTTCCCCAGTCTATCTCCGTCTCCTTGATCTCTCCGAAGCGTGGGCCGCAGATTCTGTAACACAACCACAGATGACGTTTGATGTGGCTAACCTGAGCAGACGTGGCAGGAAGGAGTTTGACTACATACTTTGGTCTCTTCCGCGGGGTGGCCGTCTTTCTGTCATCGGGCGGGCTGTGGGGCGAACCTGGGGCGATGCCCGGGAGCTCTGGAGGAAGAGGGAGGTCTGCGAGGAGGTGACGGGCTTTCCTTTCGGGTTTCTTCTTCCCTGTGATTGCTGAGGACTCCTTCAAGATACTGGCATTGAAAAAAAAGAAGCCATCAGTGAAACCATTCAAAAGAATGCTCAACCCAACTTAATTCACCCTCCTGCAAAATAAGAGCTTAAAAAGGTCATCAACCCAAGCGGAAGGTCATGGCATTATTTACAAAAAGAAATATCCTCCAGTGTTCTTGTCTTGTCTTCCAGTACAAGTGTCTGGATATCTTTAACACAAGACACATGTACTTGAGAAGAACAATGAAGACAGCTGGCGTCTCGTTTTCTGAGAAACCCAGCTAAACATAGCGAGTGTGTGCTTAGAGCAAAACATTCACATTTCCTGAAGACTCAATGAACGCTTTGTCTTTAAAAGGTCTGCAGAAGCCTAGAACGCAATGAGTGAAATATTCAGATGCACTGTATTCAAAGATCAGGGTTGAAAACAAACCTGTCGCTTCCATCCAGAGGATCCAGGTTGTTGGCTGCCAGAGGAAGAGAGGCTATAGCGGGAGCAGCCGTTTTCTCTCTTTCCTTGTCTTTGACCTGCAGGGACTGTCCTCCTTTCTTCTTGTCCTCCTTGAGCTTGGCTTCTCTGCCGGTCTGCGGGGCGTCGGAGCTCCTCTTGGCCGGTCGATCCACGGGAGACTGCGGCTGACTGGACACCGGGGTTCTGGGGCCCTTCTCGGACACAGGCGGTGGCGATGGAGGCCGGGTCTTCTTGGCTGTGTGGTTGGTGACAGGGCTGGGCTGAGGAGCACTGGACGATGACGATGAGCCCTTGGTCGGGGTGGAGGCGTTGCTGGAGCTCTTGACGCGGGCGGCTTCAGCGGCCTTGGCCTTCTTCTGCTTGCTGAGCTCGGCGGCCAGGCTGCTCTTCAGGGTCAGAGAGCTGGGGGACAGGCTGGAGGGCCGGCTCCGGGAACGTGAGTGTCTATGACGGCTGCGCGAGCGAGAATGACGTGAGGACTGGTACGGGCTCCTGCTGCGGGACTTTCCCGTTCGCCTAGAACAGACAACAGAATTCATTCACGTCAGATTCTTGCACATTTTGCATTTCACAATGGCATACCTCTTAAACCATATTGGACATGGTTCATAGTTCATTATTTAACCAGGAGCACAGCAGCAGCACGGGTTTATTTGTAGCAATAAGCCAATTGGGTTAAAATTTTAAAAACTTTAAAGTGATTTTGTTCAATATTTAGATAATTTTTTGCACCCTCAGATTCCAGATTTTCATGTAGTTGTATCTCCCGGATGATATTTTTTATTTATTTAGTTTTTTCTCCCCATTGATTTTCTCAAAGATACATACACAGAGCTCCTATAAAACACACTGCTCTAAAAATAAAGGGAACACTTAAATACAATGCAAGTCAATCACACTTCTGTGAAATCAAACTGCCCTCTTAGGAAGCAACACTGACTGACGATCCGTTTCTCATGCTGTTGTGTGAATGGAAGAGACAACAGGAGGAGATTATAGACAATTTGCAAAACGTGGAGAACGTTCTGCTGCCTGCAACATCCTCCAGCATGACCAGTTTGGCAGAGGGTCAGTAATGGTGTGGGGTGGCGTTTCTTTGGAGGGCCGCACTGCCTCCATGTGCTCTCTAGAGGTAGCCTGACTGCTTCAGTCCAGGTCTGGGAGGAGATCCCTAAGGAGACCATCCTCCATCTCATCAGGAGCATGCCCAGGTGTTGTAGGGAGGTCATACAGGCACGTGGAGGTCACACACACTACTGAGACTCATTCTGACTTGTTGGATCAGCTTGTAGTGTGTTCTTCCAGTGTGACTCCAAATCCAGACCTCCATGGGTTAATACATTTGATTTCCATTAATAACTAGTGATTTTGCCCTTATTACTACAGACTTCCGCCTCTTGGTATTTCTATACTCTCTGCTGCTGCCATTACTCATTACTATAAAGCCATTGCCAGATATTGAGAAGTCTCATTGAGAATGACTGATATCAAACCAAAGCCATTGTGAAAACCCCTTCATACCTTGGTTTGAGTCTTACTTTACCAATCTTACTATATTTAATGTTCGAAAGCCTGTGGTCACTGAATGTTCATCTTAACCTTGCAGCAGAACGCCATATACGATCTACCATTTAAAAGTCTGAAGCGAGACAGATCTATAAAAAAGCAGCAAGGATGCACTGAATTGTTTAAAAGTGCCAAAAGAAATGCAGCCTTCATTTCCAAATAAATGGTGTTGGAACGTAAAATTTAAAGAATAGCAATTTTTATTTATTTATATTTTACAGCACAACCGTTTTTAACATTGATGATATTAAAATGATTTCTGAAGATCATGTGACACTGAAGACTGGAATTTAAATTGTTTTTACATCAGTGAGTCTTCCTACAAAAACATAAATCATACGCTCCGCTACATTCTGAACGCTTGTGTATGTGCTCTAATCAACATGAGGGCGCATTAACTTAAAAATACCATTAATGGGTTCACTATTCATTCAGTGATAGATAATAAAAAAAAAACACGTGGCAAATGCTGTGCATATAGCATCACTCAAGATGGAACACAAAACACATTTAATGAACTGATGGATTCTTTAGTCCAAGACACAGATATCAGATAAACTTGAGCTTCCTCCTGCACTTATAAAACCACTTACCACAGGCTTTTACCTTGTCACAATACAAGCTGCATTTAAATGATCTGAGAGTCAAACCAATAAACAAACGCAGAAACTAAATGTGGCTGGTTATATAGAAACATAAATTCATAACATCCCAAACAAAACAGCATTTTCTGTCTGAAACGCCGGTAGAATTTACTATTAACCAAAGTGAACAGAAAATAATTCCCAGCTTATGGTCACTATCTGTGCTATTTGGTTGAGCAATCATCTGTCAGCCAATGGAAACGCATGCAATTTGCTTCTCAAACAGAGATTACGTGTTTATAATTGCAACCATCATTATGTCTAAACCTGACTGAGCCTCACTTATGACTAACAGGTTTGAACTCACGAGGTAGAAATCAGAAGCTAACGTCACAAAAGTCTAAGGCTTCAATGTCCAGTGTGTTGCTCTCGCTCCCGTTATAAAGCCTGCGATTCACGTGAGCTCGAGCAGCAGCAGACACGTGTGCGCCTCCTTCACAGCGGGTGGAAACAGTCAACAGTGGGTGGAAACACTACTTTAAGGTCAAATCAAAATGTCTTCTACACTTGTGTTGACTATAACTACAAAAGTAGAAACTAATAACAGCTCGATCTGACACTCATTGCGTAGTTATACTTTCAGATATTTTGTCTGGCATTAAAGCCGAGCAAGCAAGTGGAGAGGACCCCAGAACATAAATCCTCCGGGTCATGCTCAGTGCACACATGCTGAACTCACCGTAATCACTGCTGTTTATGCTCTCAGGTACTCTCCAAAAACACGGTCACTCTGTAACTCCTAAAAATGTGCTTACTATATTTCTGACCGAGGACCCTATGCAGGGCCAGAAAACTGTCAATTTTATCAAATATATATGAATATGTGAAGAAATTAGGTCTTATGGGTTTGAAATGACATGAGGTGGAGTAATTAATGACAGAACTTTAATTTCTGGGTAAACAAACCCCTAAAGTTTGCTTTCGCAGCCTAAAATTGGATTAAGGATTAACATATCGGTTATCGGTATATGAAAACCGATATTTTGGTCTATACCTTCACGACTGCACTGGGCTTACCTGGCATCTGGACTGGGGCTGGGGGACTTCCTGTAGGGGCTCCTGGAGCGGGGGGCCTCGCTCTGCTCGTAGGGACTGTGCCGGCCGTAGCTCGGGGACCGGCGCCAGTACGGGCTGCTCGGGGAGCGCTTCCTCTTACTGGAGTACGAGCTCGGAGACTTCGACACGGTGTAGGCGCCATACAGCTCTGAATCCCGAGAGTAGCAGGTCGAGCTCGGGGACAGCCTCTTAGGGGGGCTTCTCCTGGAGATAAACGGGTAGTTTGTGTTCGGGGACTGGTATCCGTAGGATAACGCCGTCGCGAAGGGACTGACGCTCTCCGCCGCTTTGAGGCCCGGGCTGCTCTTCCAGTAGTCGTCTCGGTAAGCCTGCGGCGGCTCCCTGTACGCGGAAGGAGGGTCCTTCTCCGATTTGGATTTGCTTTTAAGTCGCTTCGACTCTTTTCTGTCCGCTTGGGCCGCGGACGAGGGCTTCCTGCCGTTGCTGTCGTGATTCCTCACGCCGCTGCGGGACTTTAACCCCGCGTCCCGTTCCCGGTTGGACCGGTTTCTCTTCATCTGCTTCTCGTCTCTCCTCCGAGACGAGTCGTGCTCGCTCCTGCCCGGCGTAAAGCTGGACTCCTGGAGCTCGGCTTCGCTCACGGACGGCGTGCCGGTTCTGGGCGACGGGCTACCGGAGAAACGCTCGGACTGAGAGCTCACGTCGTCGTACTCCACTAAAGTCCGAACATCCCCGTCGTAGACCACCTCCTGCTGCTGCTGCTTCTCCCAGTCGTGCTTATGCTTCCTTCTCCGGGAGGAGGAGGACGAGGACCGGTGCTTCTCCCGGTGCCGCTCGCGACGGCTCCTGCTCCGCTTCGCCTCCCTCTGACTCCTCTGTGGCGGCGGGCTTCTCCCCCGGCCCTCGCGGGGAACGATCTCTGGGTTCGGCATTTAATATTCCACTTTTATCGCTCGCGTCTCAATCCCCGGCGCTAAACAAAGCCAAACATTTGAAAGCCACTTTAAGCGCTCTCGTAGCACCGCTAGCGCCCGTGCGTTCACGCCGTTCCCATCCAGATCACACCGAATCCATCGCATCCAACCACCCCAACGCTCATCAATCGGATAAATCCCTAAAAAGCCTCGAAGAAGTCCCTAAAAGCCTCGAGTTGTAATCCAGTTCCGAGCATATGATGAAGAGACTGTGCTAGCCAGCCTAACTTAGCAGATCCGCCTCACAACAGCCTTTAAATCCGCCTCCATGGCCCGGATAGCGCTGTCCTCTCGGCGACGAGTTAAAAACCGCTCGTTTTCTGCGCCCGTGCTGTCAAAACGGAAGATCCCAACGAAAACGTTAGCTAAATCCACACATATTTACGCGGTGCTCAAACTTCTCGTCGCCCTCTCACACCGACTCACTAACAAGGAAGTAGCACGCATGCTGGTCAGCGTCGAGTTCGGCTCGGCAGATTCAACACGACGCAGAAAATCATAAATTCCGTTTAGTCCGAAGAATCGGATTCACGTGGCGTTTTGTATCTAAATAGCATCCCAATAAAAATACTAAATAAATCAGCTGGTTATGGGAATTATTTAAGCTGTAATCTTTCAAAGCACAAAAACAAAAGTAGCGAATCTAGGGCTCTGTGCCGCCAGTAGGCCTTTGCTCTCCGAGGCCTTCAATCAGAGAAGATTTGCTCTAGCAGTGCACTTATTCACTCCTAAACCTGGCAAACATATGCAGCAGGGGGCGCTACCACAGGTCTCCTTTTGTGCATGTGAGGCTTTTTATGTCCGTGCAACAGTTGAGAAATAAGTGTTAGCGTTTTGCTTTCCAGGGGCATTGTATGTTATAATGTTATTTTTCATCAATAGGATCGATCTGTTTGAAAAACTGTGTCTTTTTTCCATCAGGTCTTATCTGCAGACTGACCTTTGACTGGTCTGCTGCTGCATAAAAGGGCAAATGAATGTTGTAATTGAAATAAAACCTGAAAAGTTACTCAACATTTGCTGATTAGAAGGAGAAAAAAAGCCCTTGTCGTTGATAGAAACAGACAACTCACTCAATAAATGATTTAATATAAAGCTTTGCAGTTCGAGACATTAATGATGTTTAGTAAATAATCAATGCACAACCACAGAACATGATTTTATTAACAGTTCATAAAAAATAAACATTGCACACAAGTTAATAATTAACATAAAAAGGAATGCAGGGGAATTTATGGCGGAAGAGAAAACATACTTTTAAAACAAGTAATAGACCATAATAAAAAGGATTTAATTTCATTATTTTTATTTTAAAAGTAAAATTCTCTAATTTAGACTAATTGCATTAGATTTTTTTGGGCAATAATGACTAATGTCTGCGTATTTAGAGACATAAAACTAACCGTGTTAACTATGATATTTCCATAAGGGTTGTGACTAAACCAGAATAACCTGACCTCAGTTCTGCGGGGCCACAAATTATTAAAAGAGCACAAAACAATGCTGTTATTTATTTAAATAATTTAATTGAAGACACATTTCTTTACCATTTCATGTTTTAAAAGCAAAGTGGTGCACAAACTGTTTTCAAAGCACAAATAATGTCCTTTTAATTTATTAGAATAACTGAATGTAGACAATTTCATTTCTGTCGCTTCCACCTATAACCTTTACAGTCAGAAAACTTTACTAATCACTTTATAATTAGGTTCAAATAGAAGAAAAACATTGAAATACTACAAACTGAAAATTAGAGCTATATATATATATATATTTATTACGTTGTAGTCATAACTGTGTATTTTTTAACAGTCTGGACACACACAGGACGATGTGAGCTGTAGATTTTGACTCATTTTTGCTGTAGCTCATTACTGAGCATTACTGAACATCAGCGCTCTTTGAGAAACCAGAGGACTGATCATTATTCATGCTGGAACGGACATCATTTATTAATTCGAGTGATGGACTCATTTCTGTTCCCCTTGCTAGAAGATATTTAAAAGTAATTGCTAAAACAATACAAGAAGGACTGCTCATGAATAACTAGATTTCCAGCACAGAATCCAGATTTCTTCCCCTCAAAATTGCATGATATCATTGAATATAAATCAATCATTTATTTAAACCACAAAAATTAAGAGGGGGTAAAAAATAATACTATAAAAAAACAAAAAGGTAATTCTGGGTTACAACTTTGTTTTCTCACAATTCTTTACGTTTTTGTCAGAAAAGAAAGTTTTAAGTCAGAATTTACCTTTTTATTTTTTTCATGGCCAACACGTAACCTCGCCCATATATAAGACTCCTGTGAATGATGAAGCGTTTCAATTAGAAAAATGTATTTATTTTTTGAAATGGCTGAAATAAGCTTTCACATTAACAGTACATATATAAAAAAGCAGAAAAGCAGGATGAAATAAAAATGGTTTAGACCGGAACCGTGGGGCAGGAGAGCACAAGCAGTCCAAATCCATCCGTTCGGGATTTTCATATCACATATGAGAAGCGTAAGATTGTCGTCATACTCCGCGAGGATGCAGATCGAGAGCCTCGGTCCTGTTCTCTGAAATGGTCAGACACTGAAGGGACTGGACTCAAGCACAGGTGAGTGTCACATTCACAATGGACATCAAGGCATCAGGAAGTCAAGCACACTAACCGGCTGCAGCCAGAGGAACTTCCTGTTCGCCGGTGTAACACCACTCTCATCGCTCGTTAGTGTACTGCAGGGTTTATGCATGTCAATTACTATTAGCTTAGCCACAAACCAACAAATAAAACGTTTTTTCTTTTGTTTTGAACATAAAGCTCATCTTTTTCTTTTTTTCTTCAAAGCCTGCTAATTATCTTCCAGACCCCTCAAGTCAATACAGTGTTGCGTGATTCGAACAAACTGAGTCATCCAACATTAAAGAAATAAATAAGGCTAGAGCCCCTGCTGAAGAGGACTTCCTCTCAATCACAAACCCTTGTTTCAGTAAGAAGTCAGCACTTTTATTCACAAAGGATGCATTAAATTGATCAAAAACGACAGTAATGCTTTCAAAAAGTTCTGTTTTTCTTCTGAAATTTATATTCATCTGTTTCCACAAAAATATTGAGCAGCACTGATAATAATCAGAACTGTTTCAATCAGTATATTCTGATTTCTGAAGATCATGTGACTCTGAAGACTGGAGTGAGGATGCTGAACATCCCTTTAACACAGATCCACACAGAACATCTGAATTTTCGATCAAATAAATGCAGCCTTGGTGAGCAGAAGAAAGCTCACTGATCAGAAGCCGTGTCAGCTGTTGTGCTGATGTTAAAACCAGGTAGAAATGTGTTTGTTATAAAAGAAGGGGCAAGTGAACTCGTTAAACAAACCTGACATGAATAAAATCAAATGAAAAGCTCTCAAACCTCTTTCAGACAACGTCACTGATTTGACACTCTACTGCATGAATCTATGAGATCAGACTGTCCCGGGCCTTCATCTACCGACACACAAACACCGCAGGTGAGGATTAGTTGGCAAACATACAGGTACATGTACAGGTACATATGCAAAAGGAGGAGAGTAAATGATCAGACACTATAAAATGCAACATCTTTCACGGATTCGTTTGGCCAGACTTTTTCTCTTCTTCTTTCCGTTCTTTTCCTTGCTGTCCTCCATCTTCCTGGCACGAATTTCCCTCATGAGGTCAAAGAACACCTGCAAGCGAGAGACAGACACACTGAGTACAACCTACCCCACTCTTAGCTTATATCAGAAACATTGCAAGAGCTTTTTGAGTCTAGCTCACATTAGCCTCAATATAACCCTCACAGGAAACACTCACAAGATGCTGTGCTGGTCTGAAATAAACCATGATATAGATATGATATAGTCCATTATAAATGAACTAGATTTAAAACTCTTCATTGTGTGTTATATATAATCATACTCTTACAAGGTACAATCACAAATATTATAATGCTTTCTAATCGTTTTATGATATATTAAGAATACCCTTATAATGTATTTTAAATACAGGATTCAAAGAAAGTGTTGCAGATCAATTATTAACCAATGTTTAGCTTGAATCGTGTGCATTAGTGATAATATTGTTTTGATCACACAGAAGCAGTTCATTAAAAAAGAGAATATGCTCATCCTCAGGTTTCTTTATTAGACATGAGTCTCAGTAATGGATGTGAATGGGTGCCGTCAGGATGAGAGTCTAATAAAAACATCACAAAAAAAGTGTTCTGTCTGAATCAGGAGAGAAATCTGCACAGATCAAGCTCTAACGTGTCTGGATTCTGAAGAGAGACGACAGGAGATGAGCTTTTTCACTGGAACCAAGAGTTATTATGGAGTTAAAAACATCTGATTGATTTTCTGTCTTCTCCAGATGTTAACTGATGAACTGGAGTGCTGTGATGTTTTTATCAGACTCTCATTCTGACGGCACCCATTCACTTCCATTACTGAGGCACTGATGCAGACACACAACTATTCTTTGTTAATATATATTACTTTTATTAAAGGTACAGCCCAATAAAGTAGAGAAGCTGCATCATTAAAACCCTTCTGAGAACAGGAAGTAGTTACTCAGCAGCTGTACACTATTGGTTCAGGTTCACAGATCTGGTTTTGTAGACTCACCTTGTCTACGTTAGCGCGGGTTTTAGCAGACGTCTCCACGTAACACACGCCCCACTGATCCGCTCTGGCCTTGGCCTCATCAGCGCTCACCTGTCGCCTGTCCTCCAGATCGGACTTATTTCCCACCAGCAGGAAGGGGACGTTCTCGTCCTCCTTCACCCGCAGGATCTGCTCTCTGAGCGAGAGAGTGGTATAATGATACACTTCATTTAGAAAAAATTCACTTTTAAAGGAAGTGCATTTTGTTCAGTAAAGCATTGTATATGTAGTTTTTTTCCTCCTGCTGTAACCAAACCATATTAAGCAGTGAAAAATACCAACAAATAGGATTAAGATTTTTGCATTTAAACCTTAACTAACTAAATAACTAGTGCCAGTAAGCTAGTAGACCAGCTACCATAATCAAGCACTGTGGCATAACTCTAACACAATCAGACACGAAAGACCAGGGCATGAATCAGACAGCTGAAGTCTAACATCAATGCAGTTCTTTGAAACGAGCCCAGCGCTGTAAATCACCTGAAATCAGCCGTCGCTGCAAAAGACTCTAACTCAGTGATGGAGAAGACGCAGAGGAAGCCCTCGCCGCTGCGGAAGTAGTTATCCCGGATAGCCGCATAGTCCTCCTGACCGGCCGTGTCCAGAATATCTATCTGGACCTCCTCGCCGTCCAGAACCACCTTCTTCCTGTAGCTGTCGGCTTTCGTGGGCTCGTAGTCCTCCACAAACTGAGGAACAGAAGGCATTTACTGATATACTGGGTTTATTGAACTAATTTCTGACTAATACTGGGTCTAATAACAACTAACATATGTCATCTAGAAATATTACAGTGTTATTGACTTACTGTAGAGTTGTGTTTCCTGTGTAAGTTTTTTGTTTTTGTTTTATGAGTGTATTTTAGTACATGAGAATGAATAGGCAAGCAGGCAATACGTTTATTTAACTATAATAATACTGATTATAATATAAATGCATTTTTAAAGACATCTTTTTCTTTTTTTCCTCTTTTTTACGTGCTTCAACGTCTGTTATTTGTATTATTTCTTATAATATTTAGCAAGTATAGTTCAAATATAATATAAATTGTAGTTAATTTAACATGAATTTGACCAGTTTCTGTTTCATTTTGAAAACATGCAGCTTTGCTATAATTACAGCAGATATTCAAACCCAAAAGAGGAAAAACAACCCATAATGACTTCCTGAAATAAGAAAAGGTTGTGTTAGGATAGGACAATATTTGGCTGAGATACACCTGGAGCATGAGGGAGCAAACGAAATCTAAATATTAAGAAAATCCCCTTTAAAGCTGTCCGAATTACATTGTTTGCAAGCCATATTACTAATCAAACGTTACGTTTTGACATTTAAAAACATTTTCATGGAACGTGATCTTTGCTTAAATATCCTGATTATTGTTGCCTTAAAAAAAGATGTATGTATTGTTGCTACCGACTGCTGCATAAGAGCATTGCAGTGACATCCTCACCTCATCGTACATGAACTGCAAAGTTAAAGCGGACTTTCCCACACCGCCGCTCCCGACCATGATCACCTTGTGGAGAGCCAGAGAGTTCTGCCCTTTGGGCTTGGCTGCTGCCATGATAACGACTGCTGCGGGGCAGGACCGAGAGGAGAGCTGGGAGGTCCGAGGCTCGGGGAAGACGCTGGAGGTCACTGAAGTGAGAGAAGATCATGTACTGCTGGTGTGGCCCTGCAAGAGAGGAAGACAACAGTTCACAGCTCTGTCAGTCATTGCTTAGCCAAAGTCCTCTCTGCCTTTCACTTAAAACTACTGGTTTATGAAATAAAAGCGACAGAACGACTCTCTTTGCATCTGCACAAGCATTTCTGTGACATCTGGGTCAGGGCTGTTCTCATTGACTCACACTGAAACTCATACATGGTGTTCATTAAATAAATGAAGTGATATGTGGTGAGAAATTAACCGAAACAAAATAAGGTGAAGTACTAATATTAATAAAACTGAAATGTAAATATTAAAAAAATAAATAACTAAATGACAAAAGCACAAGAAAATGACTAAAACTTAACTCCAATTACTAAAACTGAAATATAAAAAAAAATACAAATATTATTTTATTTTCCAAAAAACAAATACAAATGTCAAAAATGCATAAAATTCCTAAAACTTAAAGTAAAATTAAACTTACAGTTAAAGTAATAATTAGTATAATAGGTTATTTTATATTACAAAGCAGAGATATAAAAACAAATAAATATTTCAAAATCACTTAATAAATTTACTAAAACCTAAATTAAACAGCAATTAGAAATGTTGCCTAAATAATATAAGTTGAAGGTCAAGTATTAATTACTAAAACAGAAATAAAAGGAATAGAAATATTATTTTTTATAACGAAAAATAAATAAATAATAATAATAGCATAAAAATAGAAGTATAAAAATACACAGTACACATTTACTAAAACCTAAAGTACAATTAAAAGCAGTCAAAGTACTAACATTAAGAAACATAAATAAAGATACTTAAAAAATAATATATATATAAATATATATATACATACATTTTAAGTCTTTATTTATTTTTAATTTAAGTTCTAGTTATTTGTTGTACCCTTCTGGTGTAAGCAATAAAAGCTAATATGTGATAATAGTATATAATACTAAAAGAACACTGGTCTGGGTGGAGTTACTAGTTCCTCAACATCCATCCCAGCTAACAGACTAACCCCTGACCACACACAGGAACAACAGGAGATGTGTCTGTGTCTCAGTTCCAGAACACTACAGCTGATCCGAATAGAGGACCGAATGCTTCATCACAAGAGGTGTAACATGAGTCTGTGTGTGTACATATGAGCATATTATATGTGTGTGTGTGTGTGTGTGTGTGTGTAACGTACAGACAGCGAGAGGCCAGGGCTGGGTCTGTTAAACACAACAACAGCTTCCACATTCAGACAGTCACAGTCTGCAGGCTCCAGCACACACACACACACGCCGAGATATGATGAGATATGATATGATGTGTCTATGATTTCACCTCACTAATCAGGGTTCAGGTTTCTTGGCCTTTCTTGGAGTGCCCTACCATGGGAATCATTAGCATCTGTTACTATGCTATCGGTACTGTTTGTAAGAGTCATCTGTACTGTCTGTTCTCACACATACACACACACTAGCTGTCCAGCTAGCCATCACCACACACACACTCATATGTTCATTAGCTTTCATCTATTAGCGCCGGTCTGGATTTAATACTACAAACACAATATTCATAACGGCTCTGGCTCCATATCTCTTTCGACAGCAGTGCTAGATCCTACCTTTGTGTCTGCTCGTTCAGCTAAAGGTAATCCAGACACACAAGGACTCTTGGGAAGGGGAATATTCCTCCTCCCCGATCTCTGTCCGTCTCTCTCGTTACTGGAGCCTCCACATCCCGAACAATGCCATCAGATCCGGCCCTAACGTGCTCTCAAACTGCACTTCCGTCTGTCCTGTCCGCGGCTGGAGCCGGTCTCCGTGATGTCCGGTGCGGTCAGCGCTGGGTGTGTGTCGCGGATGAGGATCCCGAGAGGCGGGTCACATGGATCCACGCAGGGAAGCGCGAGGCGTGCGGCGGCTCTCTGCGCATGCGCGGGCGCTCCCGACAGTGCGCGCTGATTACAGTCGCGCGGGAAATCAATTAGTAGGCCTCTGGACACCAGAAGGTGTTTTTGAAGTTGATGTGCATATCTCCAAGTTGTGTGTCATTAATCTTGAGACCAAACTGTCGAGTCACAATCTGCAAGCAGTTATCGAGAGCGAAGCCGGTAGGTTAAAGTGAAGTCTTGTAAGTCATTAGTGAAGACGAAAGTATCTCAAACTCGTTTTCTGCTCTTAGAATTGTTTAAACTAGTCTAAGCTATCTAGCGTAGTTTCTTCAGTTGACCAGTTCAGTTTTTTGAAAGCCTTTAAGACTTGGACTGTGTTATCAAACGCTTATTTTGTATCAAAAACAACAACAAAGACCTATGACTTTAGTTTTATTTATTTTCTTTATTCTTTTCTACCCTATTTATTTATATTACTTCCATTGCCCTAATTTCTAAGTCACTTTGGATAAAACCGTTTTTATCCTTTATTCTTAGCAGGTAATGTTATGTACCTTAATATTTGGCAACGGGCAAGTAATCCATTTCCTGTGAATGTGCGACACTTCCGGTTCATTAGTGCTGGCAACTAGAATAACAAAGTGCAGTAAACGGTAATACAATTTGTGCTACAAACCAGTGTGTTTGAGATCATGCTAATAAATAAAAACAATATGCTACCAAGAAATACCAGTATGTAATACCAGGCAGCTTAATGGGATGTTAATGAAAAATAAGTGGATACAGTAATTATCAAAATAAAAACTGCAAATGTTTACAGGTGTGTGTCACTAGGCCCTTTAAGTATGAAGACCAAAACTGTACTGTCTCACCTGAAGTCCAAATATGCCGATAAATCTTGGAATGAGACCCTTCAGCTGGTGCGGAGATGCATGGTAAGAAAATGTCCAAAGATGACAATGCAGTCATTTATAATGTCACTGGGTAGTACGTGTTCACTTTTTATGGATTGTATGATTGCATTACAATAGCAATAATTTATTCACAATTCCTCTTTACCTCTTGTATTCACTCATCAACACAGATCAGTCATGAGTAGTCAAATGGATACAAAAATGATTTTAGGTTTAAGAAATGTTTCAGCATTGTATGAAGTACTGATGTGTTACTGATGAAAACATTAATTTTTATCTGAGTTATGACTTTTTCATATAATCCTCTTTCACCCGTTATGTTTCATATGAATATGTTAATGCCAGATTTGCATAGAGGTTTGGAAAGACACACTACTTGGATTCACAATGCACATCAGTTCCTATAGCATAAAACAAGGTGATGTCATACGGAAGAGGTCAAGGCTGGGTCAATTATTGCACTTTAGAGTCCAAACTTGAGTGTCACAGACATCAGCCTCAGATTTCTGCTATTATGTGTGCGCACAACCTTCCAAATCTATTCCAGATGTTTAGCTTAAGACTGCAGCAGATTGCATAAATCAGTGCCAGAGTAATGTGCAAACAGCAGGTCTCTCTCCAGAAAGATGATTAAATCTGAGTCTCTCTGAGCAGCTGTAAGGTGCATAATGGTGTGTGTTGGTGGGAAACTCCCTGCAGGATATATTTTTGTCTCAGAATGTCGTTCCTTGGGGATTTCTCACCATTGCTGTGGTGAAACAAGCAGGTGAGGAGTATTTTTCTTTTTAGGAAAAAACGAGAGGAGACCGCAGAGTCTGTGAGCCAATCGCAAAATGTCTTCAGAAGATCAACGAGGCGCTCAACGGTGAGGACGCATGTCCTTGAATTCAACTCTAGCATAGTTCTGGGAATAAATCATGTGTTTTATCTTCTATTTCTTGGTGGTTTTTGTTTTTTCTTGTAGTGTTCTCCTTGACAGCAATGGTGTCCAGACTAGAGATGATCGCCAAGCAAAGAGGGTTTGAACTTTTCCTACGTTCAATATTATTATTTTTATTTGACTGTCCAGTTTTTAATGCACAACACACTTATGAAGTGAACAGAGTTTAGTGTAATTTTGCCAGAAAAAGTTTTATGTTAATATATATATATATATATATTTTTTTTTTTTACCGTGAAAGTAGCCTCTGCCGCACTAGTAATCATTACTTGTTAGTGTTAAGATGAAGGAAGCCAGGTTTGGAAAGGCATGGGCGATGAACAGACTTGTAACCCTTCACGTCAGAACTACCTTGCTCAACTGATGGAAAAACTGGAGATTGTCCTCCTGAAAACATGTTTGAACACAGTCATTATTTCTGCCGTTCTAATAGATAAGGTTTCGGTTTGTGAATATTTGAACCTAGAATGAGTTTCAGATTCCATTGCTGTTCTTTAAAACCCTCGTGCAGCTGCCTCTGATCACGTAAGCTGACAGACTCCTGGTTTCTGCAGATTGGGGTCACACATGAGCCCCACAGAGACGGTGTGTTACCTGACAGCAGACCTGTTTTACGTGGAGGTGGTGCTGCTGTCGGGGGGAAGAGTGGAGGATGTGAAGGTGGCCCATCACGGAGAAGCTCCTGTGGTGAGATACACTTCTAATACTACGCAGGAGTCTGTGAAATGCATTAACATGGCTTGGTTTTGTTTGTAGTCCAGCCCGTCACTCCTCCAGCTGTTGAGGTGAATCAAAATGTCATTTATTTCAAGAGAAAATGTTATTGAAATAAATTGGAGTTGGCGTAAAATGGTTATCGCGTTCCCGCAGGATGAAGAAATTCGAAGAGTTCTCTGTGAAGTTAGATGATCTTGCTGCTTTTTACAACATCCCAGGAGACAGGTACTGCTTTCTGGAGTAATGATTCATCACAATCAATTGCATCCAAAACAGTTTTGTGTATTTAATGTGTATATAAATACATGCACATGCTTATATATTTGATTAGATATTAAATGCTTACATATTAAATGCTTTATATAAACGTAATATCTTGGTATGTGTGTGCATCTTCATTTATAAATAATGCACGCACACATTGTTTACTAATCTTTTATTTTGTTTGTGATTAACCACTGCTCTACTGACGAGGTAAAGATTTATACCGCTTGTGTATCATTTCTGCCAGTGATGTGAAGATTAAAGTCTACGCCTCTCTCCGACACCTGGAAACAGATCTCTTCAAAATATCCCATTTACCAAGGTGTGTACACCTTACATGTTTCTCAAGACGTGAGTCTGTTGTCATGATGCAGTAAACACCATCTCTTCTAGGTCTTTGAGAGAAAGTGACCTTCACGTTGACCTCATTATGAACGGCAGGATTGGGAACGTCCAGCCAGGCATCGAGGGTACTGGACAGAAACTGTGCCGGGTCAGCATGTGATTGCTGTTCACTAATGTCTCCTTCCTCACAGGAAGTCCAGTGACCATTGAGTACTACATTAGTCCATTCGATGTTCTCAGGGGGCTCTCAGACACAGGTATTAAAACAGTAGCTTGCTACATAACTGTTAATTTTCATTAAAAAAAATAAATTTACTAACCACAGACTTTTGAACAGCAGTACATATTGTTACAAATTTCTATTTCAAATGTCGTCTTTATTTTTTTTAAGTGGCCTTGATAAGCATAAAAAGCATTGTTCTTATCCCAAGCTTATACCAATTTTAGTAAACCGTTCAAATTAGGGCTGTCAAATGATTAAAAATTTTAATCAAATTAATCAGGATTTTCAGTGGATTAATCATGATTAATCACTATTTGCAACGACACCTGAATC
>JAUCNO010000548.1:5649145-5665289 GCA_032353835.1 Enteromius viviparus | reverse complement strand
AACGTGGTTCAAACGACGGAGATGCGTCCGTGTTCGGGAAACAGTCGCGTGTAGCTAGTTCGTTTCCAAAACAATGCATCGCACTACGGTGGTTTATCAGCGAGTTACATCGTTGTTCGGGAAACGCACCCCTGGTTGTAGCTAGTTAAAGTTACCTACCTTAATAACATCATGCAGCAATATGTTTTAACACACTATCGCCCTCTTGAGTACAGGAGATTTCTTATAGCTTTTTTTATAGATTGTATTTGCAATCCATCATCTAGACATTTAAGTGTAATTTACATGAATCTGTTCTTATTTTCATACTGATGCGTGCTTAAATCTGACATTTAGTTTTAAAGTCAGTGTGTGGTTGGGCAGCCCTGCAGCTCCCTGGAAAGCTGTTTTCTAGGTTGGCACTGTTCTTGTTTCTCTCTTGTACCCACCCTAATCGGGCTTCATGCCAAGTCAAGTCCAACTCCATATTGCCCCCAAATGGGGCATCTGGTGTGTGTGTGTGTGTGTGTGTGTGTGAATGAAAGAGTGAGCCAGGCGCTAATCGAGTGTGACCCGTGATTATGGTTGTAGTAGTATTTCATCGTTTCTTGGCTCAGACAGGTGGAATAAGGAATATCAACAAACATTTCACTAAGCAACACCCGGCATTAATGAGGGCGGCATAGTGTGCGTGTAAAGCTGCCATTTCGTGTGGTTCAGCGAGGGTAGCTTAAGCATAAGGGAAATGAAAATGAGGTTAAACTCAATATTAAGAGCTATGATTAGATGCTTAAGCTGTGTGAAAAACTTGGAAAGTCTTGTCCTCTAAACTTAACAAAGAAATAATGTGATCGCATAAAAAAGTTGAAATGCTACGCACACAGCACTGGCCTTTATAAATGATAGAGAGCCAGAAACAGAACTAAGGTGGTTGCTAAGGAACTAGCCGCTGTTTGAAGTCAACATGAAACAGCGTTCGCAATCCGTTTGAGTTTTTATAATTTGAGGTTTTTACAAGTGAAACAGAATATTCAAGGAGATTAAAATAAGGGTGGGACTTTGATTGGGTTGTAAAAAGATGGGTGTTAGTGCTAGTGCTTAGAATGACCTTCGACAAGTTATGTTACTTGAATAGAAAGTCATTTGGATAAACATTAATATATATATATTTATTTTTAACATTTATTTAATATTTGTTTATTAATTATTTGATTGCTGTCAAAATATGAATCATGATTAATCACATCCAAAATACGTTTTTGTTTACCTGATATATATGTGTGTGTGTGTACTGTGTTTTTTTATGTATATATAAATACACACACACACACGCACACACACATATATATTTAAGAAATATGTATACATTTACACTTATGCATTAAACATATTTATATATGATATAAATTATATTAAATATATATATGTACATGTAAATATGATAACTTTTCTAAACACTGAAGGGCAATAGTATATCGAAAATGAATATTCTGCATATATATTTCAGAATAAATTAATTAGCAATAAAATTCTTCAGTTAGAGCCTATAATCATTCTCATTTATTGTAAAGTATCTTATGTTGTCTTTGGTGAATCTATATACACAAACACTCACGCACAATGTAAAGACCTTGAATCCCTCTATATTTATGCCTTCAGGGAAGGATGAAATCCACTTGTGTGGGACGTGGCTTCCCACAGGATAACAAACACATGTGAGTGTGTCTAAAATGTCAGGATATTTCATATTGTCAGTTAGGATGTGTGCTTTGTCCAAGAATGGATATGCCACAAACACACACATGAGTGAAAACGTCTTGGCATTGAGAATGTCCAACTTATGCACAGTGGGAAATCAAATATGTGTATGTTGTGGAGGCAGTTCGCCATACTTTTCTAAAACATCTGTCTTCATTAATTGAGACAGAACTTGCTTTTATGGGTTCTACTAAAAACATAACATATATAAATCCCATGATTGCCTTATATTTAAACAAGATCTCATTGTAGTACAGGGTCTAAAATAAACACACATGCACAAGTAAAATGCACAAAAAAAGTGAATTAAAGGAGGCATATGATGCTAAAAAGAACATTATTTTGTGTATTTGGTGTAATGTGTTTATGTGGTGCAAAAAAACATTATTTTCCACATACTATACATTATTGTTTCTCCTCTAAGCCCCGCCTCCTGAAACAGGTGGATTTGTACAAAGCTCATCGTTCTAAAACAGAGAGGTGTGCTCTGATTGGCCAGCTATCCAGTGCACTGTGATTGGTCGAATACCTCAAGCGTCTGATGGAAATGTTCCGCCCCTTACCATAACGTGATGCTGCGTCCCGGCGCTACGACACCAAAACAATAAAACACATTAAAAACTATATGTGTGTTTTATATATTTCTTTTTATTTTTTCCTTTTTCTTTTTAATGCAATCATACCCAAATACAATTTCATGTCTGCAAATGGAAAATAACACCCAGCTGAGCTTAACAGGGAACATATTATGCTCTTAGCAGAAACTTCTCTTCTTCTCTCTTCATCACTGAACACTGAGTGGGTTTCCAAAGTGTGGGAAAGTCTTGAACCAAACCATAAAATGCCCAAACTAAACCATTGAAATGCTGAGAATGTCTTGTGCCAACCATCCCATCATCACTCATGTAATTCTAGCCTCAAGGTCCATCATTTTTTGAACCTTGTTGAGTGTAAGAAGGATGGTGCTCCTTACTGGTTTACTTTGAAGGACCAAGCTCTTCTCAGATCCAGAGCTGTCGAGGTTTGGTAGCGCACACACATTTTTAACACCTGCAGCCTTCATCTGTTTTCCACAATCTCTCAGGCATCTGGTCATTCAGCTAAAAGAGGAACAGTAGATAGACCACCCTCGCTCATCTGAACTTCAGGGGATATTTGAGAGTTTATTTCAAAGAACACCATGACGCTAATAAAACCTCTTTAAGCCTACAAAAGATAATGCTCAACGGAACGTCTCACATATCTTCCCATTATATGGAAAACATTTCAAAGTGGGAGGGTTAAAAGGAGGCTTTTTCAAGAGAAATACAACACAGATTTCTCAGCTTATGAAGTGCTAAATTTAGCTGCTTACAAATGGTCAGTATGTGAGAGAATTTCACAAGGTGCTTAGATAAAGTGGTTAAAATGCTCACAGCTCACCAGTCCACATTCCTTATTTGGGATGTGGTTCAAAATATACACTATCAGTTCAGGCCTGGCCTAGGAACGGTTGTCCCTGGATAGTTTTCTTTGGCTCTTCGTGTGTTTGAGGTGTGGTTTCACTACAGATTGTTCAAGGACAAATAACAAATTATGAGACCAGAGCTGTTAGCGCAGGAGGATTATTCACCCACTTTGTGGTGCCACTTGGTCAGTTTTCTTCAGTGAGGAATTAAACATATTTTTCTGCCTCTTTCAAAGAGCCGTATTGAAGTTTTCTTTTTAAAGACTTAATGTACTATGCAAACATACTGTAAATTTCAGAATTGAAAATTTCCTCCCTAGTCCAGCAGGACCATTTATCGGAGATTTGGCTCAGTCACAGTACTAATGGATAAATAAGCTACTGCTAGTCCTAAAAAAACACAAACGGATTCTGTATTTATAATGTAACAATATGAGAGTAAAATATATTTAAATGTAGTCATATTTTCTTATTTCACATGCCTAGAGAGAGGTACTAAAAATGATAGTTCAAACTATACCAAGTACAGTTCATGTCTATTAACATATTTACTGAAATGTCTTTCAAGACTTGCTGTAATACAAATTATAATGAAACCTTTTTGGAGTTTCTTAATAGGAAGTCTAAAACATGTTTTAATGTCACTATTGTGACAGTTTAGCAGACAGTATAACAGTATAGTATACCAGAAGTAAAATTTCAAAGTATTTTTATTCAGGACATAAATATTTAAGTGTAGTCGTAGTAGACTTAGCATAAAAATAAATGTGTTTCAAATACATTTTAGTATTTTTATATTTTATTTTTCAGTAGGGGGAGAGACAATATGAAATAAAATCTGAGAGTGTTAAAACAATAAATTAAAATTTCAAACTTTTACACTACTTCAAACTTTTAAAACTAACTCATATTATTATTTTTGACTATTACATAAAATAGATATATATTATTATAGTTTATTGATATATATTAAGGTTTCATCGGGCGTACGCCTGGCTCAAAGTTAACTTCCAGTCTGTGTTTGTTTATCGGTCTGGTTAGTGGCGCCGACTACAAACGCTGTTAATGTTAAATGAGTAACGAGGTTGGGATCAGGTTGTTTCCCATACCTTTATTTATTTGTGGCGACCCACCGCGATATCAAAAGGCTTCATTAAATAAAAAAGAGTGCTTACTTAAAAATCAAAATGAGGCCCAGGTGTTTTATATCACTGTATTTACTGTATGTACTGTCTTTAGAAAATTTCTGATGTCATTTTCATTTCATCTGGCATGTTATGTGTCTGACAAAGCAGTGTTTGTCAGCGGAGCTCTGCTTTGTGTACAACTGTTACTGACAAACCTCTATTTCTCCCGCTTTAAAGCACCTCCTGCTGGCATCTACTCAAGAGGGCCTATAGATGTACTTTCCCTTGCTCAGACAAATGCATGGGAGATTTCCCCCGTGCTGCTTCTGCAGGAGTGATACAAAATGTGTTTCTATCTCTTTGACCACGCTGTGAGGTCAGCAGAGGTGAAGTTAAACAGTCCGAGGTCTGCAGTGCAGTCTGTCTCTAATGTATTCAAGCTTGCAAACTTCTAGATTACTAACATTCCCTCTTCATATTTTTCTCATCATACAGAATTGCACAATGTGCGAAGGTGTCATTGTCAATCTTCTCTTGTGCAGATAATAGAAGCATGAGTGGAAATTTGTTATACTGGGCTTCAGAGACCTGCACTGAGGAGTAATGGGGTTTTAAGTAAAGCCAAGTGACAGCACTGATTACTGATGGCTAGCACTAAATAACAGCAGATTGGACAGTTCAGCCCAAGTAAAACCTATTAATCAGTTTCTCCCGATTCAGAACAACGGCCTTGCCAAAGACTTTCGGCCTATTGCATAAAGAGATATGTGGGAGAGTACGGCAGATTTATTTACTGTGGATTAAATGGTACAGTACCACAGTCAAATGTTGTAACTTAAACCCGGCGTGCAAGAGTGTGCGGTTTATGCAGATGCCATTTGGTATATCCATTTCTTTGTGACATTTCCTTCATATTTCACTGGGAACTGGCTACAGCATTTTATGATGCAAACACTAATGGAACCTACTTTTACAATGGTTTACTGCTTATATTTCAAATGCACATGAATCATCTCTATGTAAACAGATAAATGGCTATTTTTTCCATCCAGATAGAAGCATATGCATTTGTTTTGTTTCTAGGGGATCAACATTATTATTACATGTCAGAAATAATAAGAGTACTGTAGTATGCTGGACCGAATTCATCAAATCATTTACTTTTTTACGAATCAGTGGTTTTGAATGAATCAGTTGAGTCAACGATGACAGTCACTTGTCTCCACCTGCTAGCACAATGCTTAAAAATGTCTTGCACAAATTCAGGATACCCAACTAATAATTGATTAGCCTCACTAGCCAGATTTGTTTTGTTTAAATCTGATGTGTTTGTATGGAGAACAACAGTTATACCATATATTAAATTTGACTCTTTTTGATGTTATCTAGAAATATGTGCTACTATATTTGTACTGTAGTTAAAATTTTTTTGTGGAACTGCTTCTATGTGTACATTCTTAAGATCTGTCGAATGGACCTTGACAAATTCAAAGTCATAAATTCTACAAACATGTTCGCTGACGTTGATGCAAAACAGATATTGAGGTTTCAGTCATGTTTACGCTAGAAAGTGAAAGACCACTCAATTATGGCTTTTTTGTATACTCTGTATGTATTTTAAATTAAATTTGTTAATGTGCATGAATAAATGAGCTTGCCATGTGGGTAATTAATCTGGCACAAAAAAACGTTCACTAGTGACTATCCTGAGAAAGGACATGAAAGTCAACTTTTAAGAGTATTTCAAGTGATATCTCTGGCAAAATATCTACTAAACTATAAAGAAATATTAGCTCACCATACTGCAGTATAAGCACATTTTTTGTATTCCTCTTAATTTGCTTCTGATGGACTACAGGTGTTGCAGGTTCCATTTCTCCACCTAGGTTATGTCTACATTAAAAATGTTGTTTCTGTTTTAAAGTGCTCACTGGTGTTTCCAAGCATTTTCCAAAAGTTTCTCATCCACACTGAAACATCAGAAAACTTTTGCTTTACTGTGCATGCATGAAGCCTCATAAAACCTCACTAGATGATACATACCGAACGAACATGATCCATTTCAACGCAGTTCTTCTGACAGGATCATTTTTATTTAGGAAAATAACTCTTGCTGGTTGCACTTATTTACAATTATATGTCTCATCGCAACAGCTCTCATCATGTTTTTTCCGCAAACAGCAACTGCAAGTAAATTCAAAAATAAATAAAAAATATTATTGGGTGGTGCAATCCACAATTTGAAAGAAATTTATGATAATGCCATGATTTTTTGCACCAATTTCAAACTTAAAAGCAGGGCAGTCCAAACTCTGTCCTAGAGGGCCAGTGTCCTGCAGAGTTTAACTCTAACCCAAATCAAACACACCTGAAGCAGCTAATCAAGAAACTTCCATGCAGGAGTGTTGAGGCAAGTTGAAGAGTTAAACTCTGCAGGACACCAGCCTTTCAGGACAGAGTTTGGACAGAACATTCATTTTTAAGTGAACCGATCTCCATACTGCTGTCAGCTGTCAAGTTTTTATTATGAATGCACTGGGCAGTGAGAGGTAAATGCTTCATTCAGTCAAAGTTGTGGTTTCGGCTCTCGTACACCTGGTGCAGTCAAGAATCATACCTTATGTTCTCTGTTTCACCTAGACCTGTCTTAGTCGAGTTAGAGTTGTGTTTGGGCTCTTCAAAGGAGGCACCCTGTTGGTATGAACTACTCGATCATTAAAAACACAACTGTGAAAATATGTAACAACTTACCCTCTGACTGAACCATCACACAAGCAGGAGCTGGGTTTTGACGGAGCCAAGTTTTGGGAGAACTTCACGGGGCCTAACCCTTTCACAATGTATGATTCAACACCTCTCCGTAGAGGAACGCAATTTCAACTGCGAGGTTCCTAAACAACAAACTTTTACGATGTGCTTGGGGATAATAGTTCATGGAATGTTGGAGCATGGTTTTCTCTCTGGTTAAACCCGAATCTACAGACCAAATCTGGACAGCATAGCATTACCTCAACAATCCCTCTCTTTCCAAATCAGAGGGCTTAGTCAGTCAGCCCTCCAGATGTCCATGACCACATTACAGCAGTTGCCACAATTTGCTTCTTGTCATAACTATATAGTGCAGGGGGCCTTCCCAGAACATCTTGCAACCCATTATGACTGTTTGTCTATGATTTGTGTGATCTGCAAGCGTTTTACTGTGTCTGCTGCGCACATGTCGGATAGATGTCATTGAGTTTCAATCTTTGATATTCCACGCATGTTGCTCAAGAACTTTTGATAGCCTATATTTCAAGGTGCTAAATGATATTGCAGTGCCATGATGGAAATCGGATGGAGTTTGAGGTGTTAAGTCCATGATTAGGTGTGAAAAGGATCAGATCTGCTGGACTGGGTCTTGACTGGTGAAATATTGCTTAGGAGGGATGTAAAACACAATAGTTTGTCGTTAGTGTTGCTTTTGCCCTTATATACTGCCTGTGAAGATCTATGAGCTGTGGAGAGGAGAATGGGACGGATCGAATGTCCTTGCAGCAGATTTTGTAGGCCTTGGAAAAGGTCCTTTGGGTATTTTTGTTTTTCTTTTTTTCGGTGAACTCTCCAGAAGGAGGACAAGCCCTGCTCAGACATGCCCAGTACAGACCCATTTCCCCGGGAGCCTCCTCTATTGAGAATATGAAGATGTTGACTGTGTTTGAGTGAGGCCTTCATTTAAGACCTGGGGCGGTGGGCAACTGCTGTTCCATGTTTTTGTCTCGAAAATCCCACAGACTTGCAACGAAGATCTAGATATCTTGATTGAGGAACCTAAACACACCTTTGAAACAGAATACCTTAAAAACTGCAAAGCAACACTCTGGCAGCTCCTTAACGGGGTCATGATCTGCCCTTTGTTTTTTTTTACTCTTCTCTAGCTCCACTTATGATAACAAGATTTTTACAGAAAATAATGATAGTAATAGGCTAGTAGCAGGTTTTTAACCCCCTCAGCAGAATGCTCTGTTTGGGTAGGCATGGACGATTGTAGACTTAGAAGTAAACCCCTACAGATATGATTGAATAACAGTTGTGTATGTTTGACAGCGTGCATTCCTCATGGATGAGATGGATGCTGCTGTGATTTTAATCTAAAACACAAAAACTCAATGTCAATGCATATCAAACAATCTGTTTAATGGACAAAGCTATAGTGCTCTGATTACATTCATCCTCGCAGTTACAGCAAAACATGTTGCGACATTACTGTCAGATCCACAGCACTCGCACAACACTGTCTCTTAGTCGAATTGTGCCTTCTTTGAAAATGAGTCTACAGTAAAATGACTTGAGCAGAGGCTCTAGGTTCTTACTGACATTATCTGGAACTTAATTAAAAGTAAAGTTCATCCACCCTTTGCTAACATTGGGATCAGATGCAGATGCTGTTTTCTGCAACTCGGCACTGCCAACCCAATCTCACAGGACTTTGTGCATATTTTACAAGGTTGCTAATTTGTACAAATTCACACGCCCTCACACGTACAAATTCATACGATTTTTGCTAATTTTGTACGAATGACCTACACCTAATCCCGCCCCTAAACCTACCCATCACTGTGGTATATACAGAGTGAGGTTGTGCAAATTTGTATAATATAATCTTGCTACTTATGAGTACGAATGAATTGGTCGTGAAGCAGATAGATCACACATGAAAATCCAATTCAAATTTTGTCACTAACACTTGTGTTTGTGTAAACTGGCCTTTACTTTCAGAGCAGCAGTTTTTAGACAGGTAAGTGCCTCTTATATATTTATTTTTTATTGGTATTATTTTTTATTTTACATGTTAAATTTAAAAATTAAATATAAATAAAAGTGATTGATGTTCCTGCTAGTTATGAATTTACAATGAGTGTTATTTCTTTGAGGCACTTACTATGGAAATTGGTGGGGGCAAATATCATTACATATAATTTTAAGAGACACTGTCCTCCTCCTACAGGTCATTTGTGCAAGAAGCTTATTATTAGGGCCTTTGGTTATATTTTAAAGTGAAGATAGCTAACATAAAAATAAGAGAGTTTTGTTGCTGCCATAAAATGAGGTATAACTGTTGTTACCAATGAAAATGCAGTGTGTTGACTTTTTTACTCCCATTACTTTTTTTTACTCACCATTTATCTATTTCCAAGTCACAACATTTACATTTGTGCATTAGACAGAGGCTTTGAAAATGTGTTGTGCTGCTATAATGCAATGCTCTACCTATAGAGCATTATAGGTACTATTATGCTGATAAAAGTGTGCGTAGCATTAATAAGAAAGTTTCTGTGCCACGTCCTGCTGTAGGTAGTGGCACTAATTTAGACACTCCTATACAGTAGGGTGTATTTCAGGGATGCGATACACGACTTACATTGTCATATGAGTTGCTGTACATGTTGTAGTAATAATAATAATAATACATTTTATTTATAGATGCCTATTATGGCACTAAAGGTCACATTACAAATAATCCAAAGAAACATACAACCAGAAATACATAAAACACACTAAAATCAACGTTATAAACATTAATCCACATACGTAGAATCAAAAGTAAACCTCTTTAAATAAATGAGTTTTAAGACAAGATTTGTGTAAAGTGCGAAAAGTATCGCTATCGCAAATGGTGTTCCACAATTAACAGGCAACATAACTAAAGGCGGATCGGACAGTATTGTTAATGTGATTTAAAACATAATGTACTATCAAGGATGACAGCCAAACATGTTTACCTGTAATGAATAAGAAACTATAGACTGATCAATAAATACAGAGAAGCTGATTTTGCCAAATTTGATCTGTATGCTACACGAGGAACTTCAGTTTTGTCATTATTGAGTTTCAGAAAATTAGAAAAAACAGGTTTTATTTCTGCTAGACAGTTTAACAGAGAAGGTGAAGGAAATAAAGAAGTATGTAAAGAAAACATATAAAGTTGGGTGTCATCTGCATAAAAATGAAAATGGATACAGAATTTCCTAAATATTTGTCCTGGAGGCAGTAAATAAATAATAAACAACAGCGGGCCCAAGACTGAACCCTGGGGAACACCTCCCTGGGGAACAGATTTAAATAGTTTGAGCTGGACAAACTGAGTGTGTCCAGAGAGATACGATCTAAACCAGGACAGACGGACACCTGTAATTCCCAGGGAAGCTAGCCTGCTTAGTAAAATGTTATATGAGACTGTATCAAAGGAGCGCACTCAGGTCAAGCAGGATAAGTAAATCTGTTTTGTTTTTTGAATAGTTCACCTTGAGCACTTACATTAAACATACTTGACCTGCAAAGCAGTAAATCATGAGTAGAGTTTTGAGTTGTAGAGTTTAGGCGGCAATTATGTAAAACTAGATACAAGTCTAAATAAAAATGTTTTGACTCTAAAATCATCTTAACACATTGTTTACGCATTCTGGCTGCATTGAACTGAACTTTACTGTATTAAAACAGTGAATATTTTAATGTTTAAAAACAGTCCCTAGTCATGCTCTTCACTTGTAAATGTCTCATAGTAACCTAGATTTTGTTTTGGTAATCAACATTTTGCCAGAAGTGCTACTACTGTAGGTTCAACTTGTACTGACCCCGGGAATATTCCGTTAATGAGTTCACTTACTGTAGAAATGATTTTAACTCAGTGCTACACCTACCATTTAGGTCCCAGACAATGTACTTCCCTCGTTTTGAATAAGCGTTGTGTCTTTGCCAATGTCAATTGAGTACAGAATAGTAGAGTGTTTCTCACACTCTACCAACAGCTTTCATTTGGCAGCACTGCACATGTGGAAAGATCTGATGGAAAGGAACTCATCAGAAAAGCGCTGCTGATGTGGATCGTGTGCATTAAGCTACTGGCAGTGAAACACCGGCTGCCCTTCACACACTTGAGTCATCTTGGCTCCAGAGCTTTAACTCATCACCAGACTCCCTGAAGAATAACTTAACAGATATTTTACTGCTGCCTGGACCTTGGGAAAATTAGTTTTATAGAGCCAAATTTAGCCTCCCCCACTCTCTCTCCTTCATCATCTGCATTTTTTAATAATCACCACTGACTTGTTTTATTCCCTGCTCTATCATTCAGTTCTGCCGTCCTGTATTTCCTCACAGCGGGTGCAGGTGATAAGTTTCACAGAGAGTGTATTTAGTGGTGTTTGTGAAGGCTAGAATCACTATTATTATTGGTCACATTTAAGGTTAGAGGTTTGGTATGAACCCTAACCTTAGGTAGTAAACCTCAACTTAATCTGCCCACATTGTTTGGATACTGACATGACTGATAGGAGAAGTCTTCAGTTGCTTTTCTAAGCAGTCAGACCAGTAGTTTTCACCTGAGGACAACAAAAAGGCTTAAAAAAAAGTCTAGAGATCAGGAGCTCGATTTGCAGAAATCTTCTTAGCAAAGAAGTAAATTCATTTCTTACGATAAATTATATGACGTTTCTAAGAATTTTGGTGTTGTAATTGTTTTTTTTTTCTTTTCTTCTAAACCTTTTATTCTTTAACAATCGTGCTGTGAATTCACAAAAAAATTACTAGTAGTTTTAAAATTTCTCCTAAATCTTGTTTGCTAAAAAGCACATTATTTTGTGTATTTGGTGTAATGCAATGTGTTTATGTGGTTTAAGTTTCAAACACTTCTTGTCATACTGTACATTATTTGTACAAAGCAAAAAAGGAATCAGTCCTGAACCTGACAGAGTTGGAAACACAACTTAACACTGATTTAGTTTAAGCACAGCGTCTCCAGAACATGGCGAAACTTGTGATGGACTAAATAAACTTTACGTCTGCCAATAACCAGACCTACAGAACACTGTAGAAATAGCAATGTTTTAAAACGTTCAGAGCACCTGGAACTAAAATGACTGTGAAACATATTTTATTGGATTGTACTATTTTTTATGTAAATAGAGAATTTATTTAAAAAAGAATCACCTGAATGTATTTTAGAATGTTTTCCTAGTGTACATATGAAATGTGTTTTTTATGGCAATTTATTAACTGTATATTTTATTCACAGATCGCCATGGAAATAGCCTTGATGCTGGCATGCTGTTAAAATGTGACTTTGTAATGCAGGCCGAAAGTCTTTATCCCATTACTGTTCAGTTCCATTCCAGAACACGCCAGTGCAGTGATGTTCATTATCTTCAGCACTGAAAGCACACTGCAATGCGTCCAATGATTAGCTAATGAATGATCATTTCTTTGAACTTTTTGATGAGTCCTGTTTTGTCCATCACTGGGGAATATCTTCAGCCAAAAGGCCCCGCTGTGGTTTCCCACTTGAAATGCATGAGCTTTGCTTTGTCCAAGTTGAAGAGCAGATGGTGAACCTGTTTCTCTGATATCTCATGCCGGTGGATTCCTCCACCATATGCAGACTTTGGCAGTTCACATCAAGGCCAGTCAGCTGGAAAAGATACGGGGCTAATTATACATTCAAAAACAACTCGGAAAAATCGAGAAACGGGCCAAGTATCAAACATCATACGTGCTTCCGAAAACTGGCCTACAGATGAGCAACTTATAGATGGATAGCATTGTACCAGGTTTCTTCCCATAATGTTTTACTGTGCTAACTATGCAACACTTTTTCCAGGCCTGAAAGATGTTTTGTCTGAAGGGATTTGGCTGGTCCTCTGTGTTTTGTCTAGCGTGTGTGTATTTGTTTTAGTTCTAAGTTTAGTCTACGGTTTGCATTTGGAATTGAAGATAGTCCGGCTTTGATTATGATTCCAAATCCAACACTGCGAGTAGAGTTGGTCTTAGTTTCTGGCCTCTAGGCTTTGGATCAAACAGGAGAAAGAATGCGAGGCTAGACGCAATTCAATTGAAACTCATTTGGAAAAATGGACGTTATTTACTTTATATGGAACATTGCTTTGATCAGTGACACGTGTAATTATAGCTTATTAACTGCTTATTTGCTATCAACAGCTAGCAGTGGATCTTATTTTCAGAGGCTTGTATTCATTAAGAACTGTAAAAAATGTTGCAAAACTATTCATTTCTTAGTTCCAGTGAAGTGTTCTAGTTTTGAGATTTAGATGCACTAATTAATCTAAGCAGATCTTTTTTTGATTAATTCTAGCAAACCAGTTCTTTTAGATGGTTTATGTAAATGAACTGATAAAAAATATTATTTAATTTAAGTTATTTAATTTAAATTATTTAATTATAAATTATTTTAATTTAATTTATTTTTGTATCTTATTTTTATGTCAAATATTTAGTTAAATGGTCTGTTTATTACTGTTTTCCATCCAAATATGTTCAGTATTCTGATGTAATATATACAATAAGGTTAGTTATATTATTATAGTTTCTAATGTAGTTAAAATAAAAATATAAATTAATAATTTAATTAATAATTGTATTTACTATAAACATTTTGCATGTGAAGTAGACCAGTGTTGTTATTAACTAAAACATTTTTATTTAAATTTTTTGAAGTAAAGCTGACGTTAAGTAAAATATAAATGTTAAATAAAAACCTAAACCTAAAAAATTAAATAAATTAAATTAAATTGCAATTAAGATTGAAATAAAATAAGGTTTATTTTGAAGTGTATTGCAAAAACTGAAATAAAAATATATCAAAGATACATATAAATATTACAAAAAGATAAAATGACAAAAGCAAAATGACTCAAACGTGAAAATTATAATGAATACTGAAAATATAAAAATTAAGCTATTTTGAATTTTACAAAAGTATATTAATAATACCATACTAAAACTAGACTTTTAAAAGGTACAAAGTCTGTTTTTAAGGGGTACTCAATATGTATTTTTAAAGTATCTGTACCTTTAAGCTTTGGATATATGCATCAGATAAATGAATAAAAGTAAATGTAAATATATACCATTTAGGAGTAAATATAAGAAACAAAAGTGTCATTTTGAAAAGGTAGATTTTTTACCTTTTTTATTTTTTTTTTATTTAAATAGGCAACTTTAAAGGACAATTTTCAACAAGCTAATATGATTATTTAGGGTCTTAATGTAAAGTTTGTAATAAAGTTTGTTTTAAAATGTCAAAAATAGCTCTTTAGAAATCACTCTGTTCTGTGTACTTCCCCTTTAAAACATAACGCTACTCCTCCGCGTCTTCAGTCACTCAGTCGGGGGTAAATCACTACTGCTCTGTTCATTAATACATTCAACAACAAAACACCTCAATCTCTTAGGAGTCTTGCTTGTCTCTGCGTCTCGGTCTGAAGACGGCTCACTAAGACACCATTTCAGTCTGTGTGACACGCTGCTGTCATTTAACAATCTTGGGAATTTAAGGAGATCACAAAAAAACACTGGGTGGATTTTTATCATTATAGGGTGGTTGTGCACACATTCTACCAACACACATTTTTTTTCAAATAACTTCTTAATGCATCTGGCATTATATAAGCTCTTTAAGGGGCTAAAAAACTATTGCTTTTAGTTTTAATGTATTATTTAATTCATTTAGAGAAAATAGTATATTATTTTAAGTTTATTTGATCAGATTTATCATGAATAACATAAATAGTTTATCGTTATTCTATTCTATAAAGGCTGTAATGTTTTCATTTTTTCAGTTCAGTTTTCAGTTCATCATGGTGATGGAGCGTGTCTAACATTGAGGGGCCCTCCTCCTCTATCTCTCGCTCTCTTTCCCCTCCTCCAGCTCCAGTGGTTTCGTCTAATCTGAAGTGGGTGAAAGGGAAAGGCAAATTTCTCCCTTAATGCATCTTTAAACACTGTCTACAGCAGTGTTTATGCTTTCAACTCCTGTTCCCCCAAACCACTTATTAGAGAGAATGATGGAGAGGAAGGAACCCAGTCACCTTCATCTGTCCGCTCCGCGTTTGGTTTGCCCCGCAGCCATGTGGCCCTGTCAGGGCTGCAGAGCTATTTTTCCTCCATTGATTTCAGGCTAGATGACAAAATTGGACCTTGTGCCTGTGGCCTACATGTCATCACGGTTCTCGCTGTCTCCTGCAGACGAGCTATCATTAGACCAGTGCAGAATAGCTCTCTCTCCTCCCTATTCCACCTGCAGGACTTTCATTCACAGACGCCCATTTGCATATGAACGCCATGGCTACTGTATTAATGAAACATTGCCTCCATTGTTGCCATGAGAACAAAAGCGGCGATGATGTCATGGCACTCCTTTCACCTCTCCACGCTGGAAGATTAGCTGAGAGGACGCAGCAGGCTGTGTGGAGTGGCTCATTATGTGCGAAGGCATGGTTCCCAGCCTCTGCACTGACTGGATGCCCACACAGTCTCCCTGCCAACCGTACAGCAGAATGGAGGGAAAATGGCACATTAAACCAATTCAGTTCATTGTTCAAAGGTCTTGAAAAGACATGTGATATAAAAGCTTTTTGGCTTGGTTGCCCTTCTGATTGCCCTGCTTAGATGTATTGAATTTTCGTGTAGTTGTACAAGACTGAAATGCTTTTGGAGATAATTTCCTTTAAATGTTTTCGGAATAAAAATAAAACGTTGTTTACTTGCATATTATGTGCAATATATCATCAGAGAACCATGAATGTGTCGTTAATTTACTTAAATATTAACTCATAGGTGCTTCAAGTAAATATTTTATGATATTATTAAAACTTCTTAAACTCTGCGGACCCGCTGGAGGGTCCAAATGTACATATTCAACTTGTGCCTTTAATTTTTAACCCTTTGTGTGCATCAAATGTGGTACCATTTGAAAGTTTAGCATTTCTATTTTATGCAGATATAAATCACTTTGATATTTATTTTACTGTCACAAAGTTATTCACACATAAATTACACTATG
>JAUCNO010000548.1:5622996-5639692 GCA_032353835.1 Enteromius viviparus | reverse complement strand
ATTGGTACCGAGAACCGTGGATTTTTACTGGTATTGGTACCGAATACTGAAATTTTGGTACCGTGACAACACTACAAACCACATATCCAAGTACATATGTTGCATACGAAATTCATCGAAATTTGATGAATGAATCTTTCCAAATTTTCATTTTTGGTTTCCTTTTTGTTCAAAGTTTGTTCAGGCCTGCTTTAACCGTTCTAGCCAGAAAGTGTAATTATGAATATCTTCTTCCTTTTCCTAAGGCTGCCCAAAAGTGACCTGCATCAGCCTGACGGAGGAGGCGGCTCTACAGCTCACACCTCTTCATGGACAGCAGATCGGCCTGCAGTACCTGGACATGACGAACTGTGTATCACTGGAGGACGAAGGCTTGAGGACCATTGTGTTTCATTGTCCACGTCTCACACACCTGTACCTGCGGCGCTGTAGCCGGCTAACTGACGAGGCCCTGCGACAGTTAGCACTACATTGCTCCTCTTTACGCGAGCTAAGCCTCAGCGACTGCCATCTGATTGGAGACTTTGGCTTACGTGAGGTGGCTCGCCTCGAGGGCCGTCTGCGCTATCTGAGCGTGGCTCATTGTATGCGCATAACAGACGTTGGACTGCGTTATGTAGCTCGCTACTGTCCGCGGCTTCGCTACCTAAATGCGCGGGGATGTGAGGGGCTAACGGACCAGGGTTTGAGCCACTTAGCTCGCAACTGCCCCCGATTGCGATCTGTAGATGTCGGACGCTGCCCGCTGGTGTCGGACGCCGGGTTGGAGGTACTAGCACATTGTTGTGAAGGGCTACGAAGGCTGAGTCTGAGAGGCTGTGAGAGTTTGACAGGTAGAGGGCTCATGGCGCTAGCAGCGGGATGTCCCGAGCTACAGTTACTAAATGTACAGGAGTGTGAGGTGCCACCTGAGGCCCTTCGACTGGTCCGACAGCACTGCAGACGCTGTGTAATCGAACACACCACACCTGCTTTCTACTGAGGGAACAGGTTGGGGACGCCAGAGGTGTTGACCTCTGAAAAACAGATGTTTATACTTTTTTGCATTCCTACGACTGATGCCTGATGAGATGCAACAAGGTGGATGTGTCTCAAAACCTAGTGCAGGGGTGCTAAGTCCAGGGCACACCAAACTTTATCCAAACATGCCTCAACATGCATGAAAGTTTGTTGGTTTGGGTGATTGTTTAACTCTGGAGCTTTACTCTGCAGGTGCTTCTCAATATCCCTAGTCTTTTTCTTGCTCCTCTGTCCTCCATCCTGTGACTTGGAAACCGATCGAGTTCAGCCATAAAGTAGGACATCTCAGTTCTCTAATTGCACCCAAGGAGGTGAGGAGAGAGGAGGCTTTGTGAGGAGTCATGAGCGAGAATTTTTTTATCGACCAAACATGACACATATAAATTGTACTCCCCCTTCACATGGCATAAGATATAAACACGCATAATTGTGAGTATTAAGTGTATTTTTCCTTGCATCCTGAAGGTTTGGAGCTAAGATGCAAGGAAAGGAAGTAAGGAAAGCAAATGCACAAATAAGAATTGAGAAGCACCCCGTCAGGTGACCCCTGGTTTAGTCCTTCTCCTTAAAGGCCATTCATACAGAGTACGAGTAACTGAAAGTAATCTAGTCATCTTGACTGTAATTGGTTGGTTTAGATGTGGTTAAATTGGGTCGATGCTAAACATCTACAGGACAGAGGCCTTCCAGGAGCAGGACTGGACCTTCTTTTACCTAATTATTCAATCGCTGTCTACTGCAGTGTTTCCTAACCCTGTTCCTGGAGGCAGACCAAGAGTATACATTTGGGCTGCCTCCCTTAAGTTCAAGTCTAGGAGTCTCTACTAACAAGGAGATGAGTTTGAATTAGATGTGGAATTATGAGGAGTTGTGAAGACACAAACAGGTATGGGAAACACTGGTCTCCTGCCGTCTGAAATTCTGAAGCAACTCAAGTGTGTTAAATCCTGCTCCTGGAGGATCGCTGTTCTGAAGAGTTTAGCTCCAACACTCCTGCCAGGAATGCTCTAGTGATACTAAATACCTTCACAAGCCTTTTCAGATGTGTTTAATTTAGTTTGAAGATACAGGAGCAGGATTACACACACCTCTGTTGACAAATCCAGCATATCCTGGTTAGGAATCTTTTAAAGCATGGCTGCTGCTTTTTTTTGAGCTGGTTTAAGCTGGTCATGAGATGGCTTAATCTAGTCTTGTGCTGGTAATGAGCTGGTTTGAGCTAGTCATGTGCTGGTTCTAAGATGGTCCTGAGCAGGATCTAGTTGCTAAGACCAGCACACGACCAGCTAAGAACTTGCTTAAACCAGCTCATGACCATCTTAAAGGTGACATATCATAAAAATCTGAGTGCTAAAAGTGGTATAACCAGGTCCCTACTAACCAAGGAAATGTGAAAAAAGATTAATCCAGTCTTTTTCAGCAAGAAATAATGAGCGGATCTGATTTCACTTCACTATTGATGTTGCAAAGGGATCTTATTATAACAGTACAGCTCCTAGTCTGTAAGTTTCCACCGACAGGGCCGTCGTTTTGATTTTGCAAGAGACAACGGTTACGAGTTCTTATGCCATGGTAAAAGTTTGAGCAAAACGTGCTAACTGTTCTGTCTTTGGCTGCATAGATGAGCACAAGACAATATTTATAGACACAGCCTCAGAAGAGACACGAGAGCAGTGGATTTATTGATTTATTTAGTTTATATTGTTGCTATCAAACAGATCTAAAATTAACATGCAATGTATTTCCCAGCTGTTGCGTTTCACAGACATAACCGATTGTTTTTAACGTAAACTTGTGTGTTTATGAGAACTTAAGTTTAGTACTCACATGCTTTAACAGGCATGATAATCAGAGCCAAAAAGATCTTATTTAGCAGGTACTAGCTATAATGGCACACCTCTATTCTGGAAAATGGGGCAGGGAGCAGCAGATCATTTGCATTTAAAGAGACGGGCACGAAAAACAGCATGTTCCTGCTTTCATCAAAAAAAGCATTTTCAAAATGATATATTACATTATTCATGGGGTATTTTGAGCTGATACTTCACAGACACATTCTGGGGACATCAGAGACTAATATTAAACCAGCTCAAGCCAGTAGCCATGCTACAAGACATACCTAACCAGCATACACTGTGTTTTTTCAACAGGGACCTGACCTAGTGAGTTGACTTCCTGTCTACTGTTGTTTCTGGAGGCACACCAGCAGTATGTGTTTGGGATATCTCCCTTATCTGACTCATGGATTTCAGGTCTTGGAGTATCTATTAATGAGTAGCAACTGTGCTCCACTAACAGACTCGGGAAACACTGGCCTCCCGGTGCCACTCTGAGGTCTCAAACTTTGCTCCTGCAGAGTTTAGCTCCAAAACAGATAAGCTTTAATGGAGTTTATTTTAATTTTTTTCATTTGGGTTGACCTAGTAAGTTGATATGCTGTGTACTGCAATTCTGGGACAACTCTGGGTTTCAAATTCTGGTCATTTTCCTGCAGAGTCTAGCTGTAAATAGAATTAAACTTACCTGAACCAGCTAATACAGTTATTTAGGATTACTAAGAACCTCTAGACAGGTGTTCTGGAGCAGGATGGAGGCCCTACGTGTTACATGTCATGCAAATAATTTTGGGAGTAGCATGGTTTTGAGACACATCCGGTGTGTAATGTTGCTTCTTGCAGAGCGGCACCGTGCTCTTGTAATGAAAAACTACATGACATATAGCATTATATTTATCACATGAAAGAGATGCATTATATTGTCACTGGACGTCACCAGTAAGCTGGTGTTTTCTAGATGTCTGAACTATGTTTATTTGGATCAACTTATTTTGTGTTTTCTACAAAAGCTCTTTTGCTGGTTGTCCAGAATCAGTCCTTTACATTCCTTTAAAACTTTTAATAATGTACTATTACTACTTGCTTTTTCCATAGAAGTGAATAAGATGAAAGAATTTTCTTTTTTGGTGAACTATTCTTTTAGTCATAAAATCTTACTAGTAGTCTACAGAAAACTGATTTATGCTTTCAGTATAACTAGGGAAATATGGGCATTTGCACTTTAAAGGGCATTACTGACAATCTCAAAATGATCTACAAATCTTTTATTGGATACCCCGATAGCGCTAGCCAAGGATTATGAGAGAATTGTAAAGGTTTCATTTGGTGAAAGCAATATGTTGCTGCTAAAAACACTCAATAAAGGGCTACTTATTTCAAATGTTTCAAACGTTTCATTGGTTGTATCTATGAACAAGTGGGAAAGGGACAAGTATAACACATGCAAACAAAGGAAGGTTCCTTGGGTTGATGTAGTGTAGTGAATAACATTATCCTTCCAGGAAGGTTGAGGCATCAGTTCTTAGTGAGATTAGCTATATGTGAATGAAATACATCCTTCAGAGCTTTTTCACACCGATGAGCTCAGTGACACTTATTTTCCCAGTAAATAAATCCTAAGCAGAACCATCGACAGCTGTAGCCTACCTAAGAACATCTTGAGTCAGATGTGCACTACCCTCATGATAACTATAATCATAACTTATTTCAGTTGTTAGTATGAATCACTACTACACAAACAACTGGATCATGAAGCGGGAAAGACGAAATCGATTACTCAGCGAGATGGATGGTAAATATGTGGTTGTTGTTGCAGCTGAGTCACACAAAACCTCATTTTGCTTGAAAAAAACCAAACAATTTGTGTATGAGAAAGGGTTATATACAGACATAATGTAGCGATGTCAGTGTGCATGGCCAGAAAAAAAACTATCCGTTTATATATACCCCTGCTCGCCACAATATTAGAAAGTAACTTGCTTGCATGCCAATGCTTGTTCATTAGATTAGTACAGTTAACAAGAGGCTGTATCTAATATAAAGTTAATCAGTTCGCCGTCATGTGGTTTTTTACGTGACCACGGGTCTGGTCTGGTGAAATATCCTCTGTAAGTGTGTTGTGTGTATATCTGTCAGTTATAGTTCTGTAGTCACGGTCTACAGTGTGTTATGAATGACTGGTACCACTCTTGCTGATTCTCTGTTCTGTCTCTCTATGAAGAAGCTGGATTTATTATGTGCTGCTGCCCTCTGTTGGTTAATGTCTGTTTCTGCATTTCATTTACACTCGTAGTGGAGCATATGGAAATATTTATATGTAAAACGACATACAGTTATTAAACCTCTTTATGTGGCATGTTTCGTGCAAAGAGTGATGATATTACAAAGCAGTATGGATATGTTTAATACAAATTTTAATAAATGTCAACTTTAGGTAATCATGAGTCAGGGAAGAGATGTTAAAATTCATAAACAATCATTCATAAGAGCACATGTGGGCAGTAATGTTCTGTTTAAAGAGTTAAGCTGTAATTTTATTCCATGCTGAATTTACACAATGTTCTGAACAGTTTTCATACAGCAATAATGGTATGCTATTCTGAAGTTATACTAGAGAAGCATTAATAATACGTGACATTCATATTATAATATAATAGAACAATATAATATTATTGTTATAAGCACGTTTCAGTAACCCTAAAGGCTAAAATGCAGTGCTTTTTGTGTCTACTAAGCTTGAAAGAAAGACATGATCACATTAATTTAGATGTTGTTTTAATAAATAAAATTGCAATATTGAGAAAACCAGAAAAAGGCACTTAAAAAAAGCTACTCAAGCTAGATTGGGCTTGCTGCAGGCCGTCTTTTTATCATCCTTCATCTTTGAACGACTGCATCTCCTGATTACTTTCTGTTCAAATAATGAAATATAAAGGGTTGATGTACCTCTGAGCATATGATATGAACATTTGAACACAAGACTACACTGATTCTTCTGAGTCTTAACAACAAAGAGCTTTATCTCTGATTTCAAATATGCAAATTACAGCATCCTTCGTTTTTTCTTCTTTTGAAATGAAAACATGTTTGAAATCTGTAGGTATCAATATCTGTGCTCATTTCTAATGAGCGGTTTAAGGAGATTTGGCTACAAACTACAGGATATCACCTGAATACACTGATACTCGTCAAGAGCCACATAATAATAATAAAACAAATAATCCTTCATAACATATAAAATACACAGACATTTTCAGTTAAACACAAGACACGTGCAATTATGATTTTCTAAGAGCGACAATAAGTGGGAAATAAGTTGCAAACGCTAAAATTAAAGACGTTTTGGGCATGTAATGCAAGACGCGTCTGACAGTAAATGAGTATGCATAGATTATCAACAAAAAACAAACAAATCATATACACCTGTCTGATAGGTTCTTATGCCAACATATGACTGTTGAAGAATGCAGAAAGAACATGATAGAATATGAAGATACATTCTCAGGATGGTTTTTGAAGGACCCTTTGCACTGAATCACTTGAAGGCACAGATATCGGTTCAGTTTGAAAAGAGTGAATGAAAACTGATGTAAATAAAAAGACTATACAAACTGTACACGTTTACCAGGGACGAGAAGCAGCCTTCATAAAATACTGCTACAAAGCTACAATACTGATCTAAAAGAATGACATACAATCTATTTAAAGAAAAACTGAGGATATCTGCACGTCTATCCTTTCCAAAACATTCCCGTGTTTGATACCCATGTCCATTATTTGCCTTCATATTTGGGGTTGATCACAGTTGTGACGGCACTCTTGTAGATGGGGTTCTCTCCCTGTGACACACACAAACCAAGACATGAATATACAGCACACTTCAGCATGTCATCTAAATGCATTTACACCCCAGGAGAGTGCAATAAATCAACAGATGCAGCTCGTATTAATAACTTAAAATTATTACGTTTAATTGTTCAATTATTAAGTGAAACATTCAATAAATATGACACAGCACTGTCAGGTGCTCATGCTGTAGCCAGTTAGTGATTTATACCTTAAACACAATATATCAAATGGTGGTCAGGTACAGAAGCACAAACACACACACACACACACACACACACACAGAGAAAAAAGGCCATGCAGAAAGAGAGGTATACAAACTTATAGAGCCACAGCTTTACGTCCATAGTTTGGATTCCTGAATTTATTAATAGGGCTCTTGTAAATAGGATTCTCTGTCTGAGAGTGGACAGTGACAGACAACAGATGAAGAAACACAAGCGCTGAAATTATAGACAACAAATGAAGATCATAGAGAGATGGAAAGAACATCAAGAGAAAAGGAGTTAAAGCATGCATATGGAGTATAAATGAAGATGGAATAGATAGAAGATAAAATAAAGGAATAAAACATGGTTAAACCCAGAAAGATAAACAAACTAGTCTTTTATCCTATCGGCTGTAAGTCTGATGTTCACTTTCACTTTGATTCATTTAATAATTCCAAAATTAACCATTTATCTTAATTTATTTAATAATATGAACAATGCCAGTGAATAAATTAGAATGAAAAGTAAATTACACTGGTTATAAACACATCTGAATCAGGTTACAACACTCACGCCACATTTCCTGTGAATCTGAGAAATACACTTCTGCATACTTTAGCCTATTTATTACAACATTATCATGCTTTCAAATGAATATACTAGTGCAAACTGATCAGACCATTTGCATCTAAATGTAAATGTATTCCAGATGAAATGTGTATCACTACAATTAGCTGATCTTAAAAGTTTCATTTCATACTTGCTTCGATGACCTTTGGTTCAAAAGTGTACAAACATTAATGGTGAACTGAAATACTTCAAAGCCATTTCCACTGAAACACGAATAGTATTAATCTAAACATATTTGTAATCAAAGAACTGTAATTTAGTACATTTTAATATATATTAACCCTAAATGTAAAGTTGAATAACACTACAGTTAAAATTATAATTTATTAAAAGTATGTAATGCTTTTGAGAACTGAACTACACTGTTATGTTTTTTTTTTTCGGTTGTTGTTGTTCTCAATCACTAACTGGATATTTAAGAGACCTGGGGCCTGTTCCATAAAACAAGTTTACCAAATAAGCCAGGCTTATGGCAGATAGTCTGACTTATTTTAAACCATATTAACTGGCAATAAGTCAGACTAACTGAAATAAACCTGGCTTATTTGCTAAACTTGTTTTATGGAACAGGCCCCTGGGGTCCGTTCTTTGTAACTAAGTTAGCTGGATTTGATTGTTGACGATTCCACGTGATCTTGGATTGTTTGGTTCTTCGACGTTCATCCGGGACTTGTTCGTGAGAGTAAACCTGCTCGGGAGGATTTCGGCTGCGCTCCTGGCGGGTTATGAGAACGGACCCCTGGATCCTTCGTGAACACCATCCTGCATTTGATCTTGGGTGGACCTTTAGCCATTTTTTCAATTTTAGTTTAATTATGTTAACTAGTGCTCATTCAGCACTTCTTCTTCACATGTGCACACAGATCTGCTCAGAAAGTGCGCCAGCAGAGGGCAGCAGTGCATTATTCTGACTGACCGCAGCTGCCCACGACACACCCAGAAAATACAGGCCCTGAAAATCCAGAAGCCTTTGCTTTACTTCCACAGCTGCCCTCAGACCCAGACGGAGATCAAAACCACACTTCTGATCAAACCATCATGGAATTTTGGAAAGATTCAAAACAAAACATCATGTTTTAAAGCACAAGCTCTAATAAAAGGTTTCTTGGTTCACTTTAAAAAGATTTTTTTTTTCTTACCGTGTCCCACTTGGCATTCATCTTCTCCTTCTCAAACTTGGCGAACTCGCGGCGGTCGTGAATGATCATGAGCAGCTTCCAGATCAGGAGCAGAGCTAGACCAATCAGAACGATTCCTGTGACCACGCCCGCTACGATGGGGATGATGTCAGGACCCGCCGGACACTCTGCCAAACCAATCACACGTTAGTTCAGCAAAGGGGTCTCGTGACATCACTAAAAAGAACATTGTTTTTACGAGGTTTAAGGTTAAGAAAGGCGTTATTTTCCACATACTGTACTCTTTATCCTGCCTTTCTGTAACACCTCAAATTTTACAAAGCTCATCGTTTTGAAAAGCGCGGTGTGCTCTGATTGGCCAGCTATCCAGTGCCTTGCAATTGGCTGAAAACCTCAAGCATGTGACAGACATGTTACGTCTCCATGACAACAATACTACAGCGAGAAACATTTGGGTGGTGTTATGCAAATCTTCCGATATGTTTGGAAACACTTTATTGTGCAGTTACACCAATCAGTTGCTTATTAGCATGCATATTGTTAGAATACTATATATTAATATATAGTACACATATTAATGCCTTATTCTACATCCCTAATCCTACCTGATAGTTAAACGACTACCGGACAACTATTGATAAGCAGCAAATTAGGAATTTATTAAGGGAAAACACTGGATGGAAACGTAAAGATGTGCATAACTGTAAAAAAGGACGATATACTTTTTATACAATAAGAAAAAAAAAGATTTTGATTTTGAAGATGTCATGTGAGATTGCGCTATGAGAGGGGATAATGACTAACCAGCGGATGAAGTTTGTCATCAGAGTATTTCTGTATAATTGTTTTGCATGCAGATGTTCCTGAACAGCAGCATCCACCTCCGAAAGCAATGACTGCATCTACTGTGTTTCAGTAAACGAGTTGTCTTAGCTCTGGATGAGTCTATATCTCTTTGGGTTTGAGTTCCTACAGAAGAGTCAGTTTGTAAACAGGAAAAGCATCAAACTCTGGTGATTTTTGAGCGTGATGCTAACGGTCTAATCAGACTCCATGATCTATGCTAAGCTGCAGCTAAAAGTGCTCTATCTAAAATCTAACCTGATCTGATAAAGAAAGCTTCGGGTGTAAAATCTGACTGACACAAGTGAGGTTGTATTTGTTTTTGCCAGTACCACGGATGACGTGAGACCCTTGAGCAAGGCACCATTCCCCCAACTGCTTCTAGTGTGTGTTCACGGTGTGTGTGTGCGTGGTTGAGCACTTCTCACTGCTGTGTGTGTGTGCACTTGGATGGGTTAAATATAAAGCACAGATTCCTAGTATGGGAAACCACACCTGGCCACATGTGACGTCCTTTCCTTTTAAACGTGCAAAAATGTTGGATTGAGTGTGCAAAAATATTTTCAGATCTTATATATTGTATGCACAAACAGCTTCTAACACATTTCAAAAAGGAAGACTTTAAATTGCATCATAAGCAATCAAAGCAAACCAAAATCAGATATTTAACCATGGCTCTTCTTCGCATTGATAGGAAGCCTCACCTAAAGTCTCCACCACATGGACCTCCTTCTCAGTGTTGTTGACGGCGTAGGTGTAGTAGAACCAGCAGTCGTTGGCGTCTCTCTCCTTGCAGTGCATGAGCGGGAAGGCCTGCACCGGCTGAGGGAGTTTATCTCTGTCCTTCACCTTGATGAGGTTGAAGTAGCTGCAGTCTCTCTTACAAGTGTCTTTCTTCTCTCCTGTCTCAAACGCCCTGCACTGCACACACTCCCTGAGAGGGTCGGAAAAGAGCCGTTAACACAGCGAGCTCAAGTGTGGATATTTCAGATATAAATGGTAGCATTGCATTGCTTTAAAACTCAGAATAGTAAATGTAACATGTAGCACGGACACCTTAAACTGAAGTGTTACCAAACAATACTAACTGTACTAATAACACAATAGTTGTACATGGAGCAAATAATAATAATATATATGTTGTGTTAGATTTCATCACTGAAGCTGTGCATGTGCTGAATGTTGTTCTCCACTGACTTGTGCTCAGTGCAGACCCCGGGGCAGGTGGGGCAGATCTCACAGGTGGGCCCCTGGAACTTGGGGTCGGTGCACCTGCAGGTCCCACACTCACAGATCCCCCGACCGTTACAGATCTGCTTGTTGGAGGCCAGGCAGGTGGAGGTGTCCAGAGAGCAGTCGCAGGCGCTGCCCGTGTAGTTCGCATCACAGATACACACCCTGCACTCACAGCGGCCGTGTCCTGCACAGCATCAACAAAATGATGTGTCATTAGCATTGCTCTAACAAAGTAATTAATAACTCATTACTAATTACATCTTCAACAGTGTAATTAGATTACTGTATAAATTACTCTCTACAAAAACTATTTCATTATTGCTAATTACTCTCTAAATCCTCTATAGACTTCGTTAAGTTAATGATATAAGAATAGACTTGAAATGGTTATTTTAATTCTTTAAAATAATAGATAATAGCAAAATAGATAGGTTTCGGTATTGGGTAGGATTAGGGATGTAGGATAGCAACTTAAGAGACCCTAAAATAAAGTGTTACTGTTAAACCCACTATTGTGTTGTCTATACACAGCATTACGTTCAATTACAACGATTTTTACAAACATCTTTTATGTGAAATATCTTACTCAGGACAGTACTAAATAAAAAAATAACATGCATTTTGTATGATTCATTATATTTTGTTAAAATTGTTCACATTTTCGGTGAGTTTTTTTTTTATTGTGACTAGTTAACCACCTTCATCTGCTATTTCAAACAGTCTTCCTCTGCTACCCAAGCAGCTTTTCCTCTATTAACTTTTTGTTGAGTGATGTATAGGTGACATGCAGCCTAAAAGGAAAGCAGCTTCCTGTTTGCTTACCTCCACAGAGTTTATTATTGGAGCGGTCACAGTTGAAGTTGTCGCACTCGCAGAATTTGCCGCTGTAGCGCTCTTCAGGGTTGTCCCTCTTCTTGCACTCACAGGTGCCACACACACACTCGCCGTTATTACTGCAGATGTCTGTACCATTGTCCTTGCGGCAGTTCTTGTCCAGGTCTTCGGTGGACACCTCGTCTTTTCGACATTCACACTGCCTGCCCACACGTCCCTTATTACACCTGAGAGAGTACACAGCTCATATTTATATATATTTCTATTTATTTAAAAATGGAGTGTCCAAAAAATGACACAAAACATTTATAGGATTGTTTTAAGCTAAGTATGATTATGCCATGAGACCAGCTCGGTCTCACCTGCAGGCTCCACACTCGAACGTCCCGTTGCCGTTGTGACACAAGTCACTGTTCTTGATGCCGTGCTTGTGACATTCACACTCGCAGATGAAGTTGAGCATGATCTCCACCTCTTCGGTGAAGCCCAGGGGCTTGATCTTAATGCTTTCGGGTTTGCCTTGTTTGGGGCAGCCTTGAGCCGTGATGTTCACGGTGAAGGACACCTGGGAACGCAGTGGAAACAGAAAATGAAAATGTTCCTGCTGCTTTGGATGATGTGTTTGTGTTGAGGCTTCACCTCGTCTCCGATGGAGATGTTAGAGCACTTCCTTCCGTTCTCTCCCTCGTTCAACACTCCGTTCTTACAGCGGGACTGATAGGTGATGGTCACTCCTTCAGGAAGCTTACTGTTCTCAAGGATCACCTCTGAGGAAAGAGACTGAGAGAAAACACAAATAAGCATGGCTTCTTTAAAGATGACAGATATGTCTAAAGAAACTTCATCCACTCACATTGTAGGCATCAACAATGAGGTTGATAACATTGCTTGAGTTTGCAGAAAGAGTCCCGACTGCAGACTTGGGGATCAGGTTTTTAAGTTCCTGTGGAAAGAGAAAAAACATCCATGGATCTTCAGCACAGGGACTCGGGGTGTTTGTTTTACAACAGTTCTGTGTAACTGCAGACAGGAACTTGAAATTATGACCTTGGAGTTTGGATCACTTCAAGCTGGGAAACTATTTTGAGCTTGTGGCTGTCCAAATACAGACAAGTTGGGTTTAAACCGTTCAGAAGCCTGAGAGTTGTAGTCTTGCAATGGTGAAATTTTTGATATGGAATTTCCTATTACAGTTCACCTGTTTGTAACAGTTTTGTGTCCAGTTTTCAATCATCAAGTACACTTACTATATGTTGTAAACAGTGAAGCTGAGTTAAATTAAGAATATATTTAGTTTCCACCATCATATACCTTGACATTTATTTTAAAAATGTATTTCAGAGGCAAGAAAACACATCTACAATCTTACATTAGTCTACTTTTACATTCATGCAAATATGGATGGAACAGCCTGCTAAAGAAAAAAGATTTACAACGACTTAATATTATTAAAATTATATATATACTGTATATATACAGTACTGTTCAAAAGTCTTAGGACACTAGTAATTTCAGCAACAAAAAATGGTTTCAAGTGGGTTATTTCTATCTTCTGCGGTAGCGTGTCAGCTGGAAATATCAGTTTACATTTCCAAACATTATTTTTGTCATTAATTGTAATAATGCAGTGAGATTATTGTCTGCACAACAGCCGGTGCTCCACGCAGAGATCTGATCTGATCATCATCAGTCTGTCTGGAGTCACACGAAGAAACAGAACAAACTGAGACAGACTCAATCCAGAAGAACTGTGCCAACGTCTCCAAGACGAAGGAAAAAAACCTACCTGGAAAGCTACAGAACGGTTCAAAGTTTTAGACACTCATGTAAAATGAGGATGCTTTCAAAAATAATGCCATAAATAGATTTAATTTATCAATTAACTTCTATTAACTGTATCAGATGAATATATGGTATTACAGATTTTGGTAAAACAGCTTCTGTTCTGAGGTACACTTGCTCATAGTTCCTCTTCAGGAACTCGAGCTGCGTCGATAAGACGCTATGGGAATGCCCTCAGCGTGATGGAGTCTGTAGGAGTGGAAGATCCTGTTGAGACCAGGGGAATGGATGCTCCATCCCGAGGTGGTGGAGCAGATCTGGAGAGTGTTTTGCAAGGCAAAGGTAGACCTCTTAGAGACAAAGGAGAACGCGCAATGTCCCCTTTGGTACTCTCTAGTTCATCCAGCTCTGCTGGGACTGGATGCCATGGTACAGACGTGGCCGAGGCTTTCTCTGTATGCATTTCCCCCGATCATGGAGTTCTGGAGAGAGTGCACCAGGACGCGGTCAGTCTACTACTGGCGCCGTTACACCACCAACCTGGGACCTGGCTGAGGAGGCCCGTAGAGGAGATTTCTGATTGATTCTTAATGATCAAGACCACACTTTTGCTAGCATTGTGTTCTCAATTGGTTCGTATGCTTCAGTCCAACTAAAAAGGGGTTTCCAGTGACCAAGCAGACTTTAAGCCAATGGACAGTGTGTGCCATTAACATGTCTTATGAGTCCTCTGGTCTCCTGCCGAGGCTAGGAGTCAGAGCACACTCAACACACGGTGTGGCGGGCTCGAAGGCCCTGCTAGCAGGGGGTCTCCATGGCCGATATATGTGCGGCTATACTTTTATCCGGTTTTATGGATTGGACTTGCGAGTCACTCTGGGTTCTTCTGTTCCAAAGCCTTAGCTGTGCACAAACACAAAAGGCAGGGATTTGAAAGTCTGGAGGCGTGGGCATCTCATTCCCATAGCGTCTAATTGACGCAGCTTGAGTTCCTGAAGAGGAACGTCTCTAGGTTATGCATGTAACCCTGGTTCCTCGAAGGAACGAGATGCTGCATCTCGATACCACACTTTCGGCATCCCCTGCTGGCGCACTGCTGCATGACAGGAGCTAGTGTGCTGGCTGCATTCCACATGCTTTTATGCTTCCTGGCCAGTGACATCACCCGTCTATGATGTCCCGATTCATCATTGGCTGATTTCACATACGATTCAGAGCCGTCAGGTAGCTTTCCAGGTAGTTTTTTTTTCTTCATCTTGGAGACGCTGGCACAGTTCTTCTGGATTGAGTCTCAGTTTGTTCTGTTACTTCATGTGATTCCAGACAGACTGATGATGATCAGATCAGATCTCTGTGTGGAGCACTAGCTGTTGTGCAGACAATAATCTCTCTGCATTATTACAATTAATGACAACAATTATTCATATTTCCCGCTACTGCAAAAGATAGAAATAACCTATTTAAAACCAGTTTTTGTTGTTGAAAATACTAGTGGCCTAAGATTTTTGCACAGTACTGTTTATATATATATATATTATAAAATATATCAAAACAAATTATTATGCACAAAAATAGATTTGAATATATTTCTGAAAATTTCTTTTTAACATACGTTAGAAAATGTTGATTGTTTGGCCATGTTTTGTGAATTTTACATTTAATACATTTATGATTTGTGAGCATTTGTTCTTGGTTTGAATCCAACCAGCACCACAGTTTCCTTCTGTGGAAAAATCTGCAGACCCGGTGGAAACTTTTACAAACTGGCCAAATACAAAGAGGAGAAGAATTCTCACAGGGAAAGAAAGTACAGTCTCCAAACAGAGTGTTTTTGTTCAGACACACACCGTTTCATACACATCATTAAGATAACCATCTGAGGACTTACTTTGTAAACAGGCTGGAACTCTTCTGTAACTGCAAAGATGGTCTGGATGTTGTTTTCACTCAGTTTCTGAACCAGGTGGGCGATGGAAGGGTAATCCTAGTCAGGAAAGGAAATGAAAGGTTTGCTAATTCTGTCAGACATACAATAGTCTGCTGTGCAAATCACCTGAAGATGTCGTATACATACGTAATAATGGCTCATGGTGTACATGTTGTTTTCTAAGTGGCATTTCCCATCATTGGGAAGCACGATTCCACCTAGCTTGCCATCGCCGGCAAAATGAAAACCGGCGTCTGTAGAGAAAACCAACAAACGAGTGACATTTCTCCAGCCGATGTGCTCCTGAGAGAGAGGAAAAAACAAGAAGAAGAAGAAAAAATAAGGCCAAGGGTTACAAAGAGTGAATGTGAAAGTACAAAAACAGACTATCATGTAGCAATAAAATGTTCCCAATCAAAATATTCAAGGGGTTCAATAATAATAATAATAATAGCTCCGCCTTCTTTCTTTGTGGAAACATTTTTTTGCTGAGTTGTGAAAATAAACCCACTCTGTGATGTAGAGAAGTGGGGGCATGTTTAAATTAGCTCTTTTAGGGAGTTTGTGGACAAGTCATAACTTTTATAAAGAATATAATTTTGGTTTTGAAATGTTAGTCTTTGTAACTTTAGGGATCTTATCTCTGCACATAACATAACAGCTTGTAAGACTCCAAAGACAAAGGAAAAATTCTCAGTGCATAGTAAACAAAAGTCCTCAATGATGTTGTTGTCCACTCACTCCACAGACAGCCACTTGCATGATGGCATCAAAGCCCCCCTCAGGTGAGTCCAGGTTGCCAGATATCTGCTGTTGTCCCACCAGGGAATTGAACTGCTTGCCGTTGCTGGTGAGTTTTAGCACATTCTTGTAGCTGAAGGGGCTGGTGCAGTTTTGGTCCCCCGTGCAGGGGTTCAGGAGCTTGGCTGGAGTCGTGCTGATATATGGCATCACCGTCTTCTCAACAAAAGAGCCAAAACCTGTTCGGACATGAGCAAAGCAGCGTCTTAGCGCTTGTGTCTTTGGCAGTTTGTGAAAAAAGTTTTGATTGTGCCTTACTTTATCCTTTCATTTTAGGTTATAATAATGTAATATTCTGGTAGCCCTGTCAAATGATTAATCACATTCAAAATAAACCACATTATTTTCCACATTATATATGCATGTGTACTGTGTACATTTATTATGTACACTGACCAAAATTATAAATTATAACACTTTTGTATTAGTCCTCATTTTTCATGAGCTGAACTTAAAGATCTGTTTCTTTAAGTAAGGTCTGTTTCTCTCAAATCTGTGTTAGTGAGCACTTCTCCTTGGGTGTTTCTCAATGTCAAGGAAGGATCCTCGGAAGCCAGAATTTCGAGGATGCTACGTCATTGACATCCGTCGAAG
>JAUCNO010000548.1:5605029-5618711 GCA_032353835.1 Enteromius viviparus | reverse complement strand
AATGCAATGACAAATAAATGCTCAGCAATAAACAGAATTCAGTGGAATTCTTCCTGAATTGAATTCCACTTCCTGTAGTTCCAATTCAATTCAAATTCCATTTCCTGTCAGCTGCATGCAGTTCCAATTCCTTTCCAGGAAGTGAATTGGAGTTTGCTATTCATTCTCAATTCAATTCATGAATGGCCCCAACCCTGGTGTGTGTGTGTTAATGTTGGTTTACATACAGCACCTTACATTTCTAATAATCACAAAAATATTACAGATTGATTTTTTTCTAAACGCTGAAAATATTGAAAGAAAGCATCCTCAAATACTCATGTTCCTCTTTTAAAAGTGTTTAAAAGTAAAAGTAAGAAGTAAAAATAGGAAGTAAAACTTCGAATATAAGTGAGTTTTACAAAGGAAGCGTATTTCCCCCAGCGATAAAAAATAGAAAAAGATTCCATGTTACTAATCGTGCAATATATGAAAATAAACATCAGATGAAGAATGAGTAAATGTATTCAGATAGTTAAATGTAGTATTATTATTTATATTCTAGTCATCTTTTACATACAACATCGTAAATGTATTTGGGGTAATTGCAACATTAAGTTGACTTACGTTGCAATATTACATTTCAGCTTCAAGATAATTACCAAAAACAATTTTTAATAGATTTATTTTTAGCTAATCTGTGTTCAATATCTCAAATCGAACTTTATTGCTTGTACCCTTTTTATTCATCGGCTTACACACATATACAAACCTTTATGAATAGCACACACAAAATCTCTTACAAAGCATTAACTGAAAATACCACAGACACATCTCAGAAGCAAACATTTGCAGACAGCTTTGCTATAATATACTCCTATTAAATTCTACGTAAACCATTGTGTGCTGTGTTTTGCAGAAATTGTAGTGTTTTTATGAAATTATGAGTCAAAGCAGATAATAAGTGTATGGCTTTGTTGATTTGGTGTGTGCTTCTGCTCTTTGAGCGTCAGCTTTCAGAAACTTTCTTTCTTCTCGGTTGCAGCTTTATGTGTTTGGAGGCAAAAATGAAGAGCAAGATTTCAACGACTTGAAAATGATGAAACTAATAAACCCCTCAGAGAGACAGCCAGGTAAATGCCTGACTCCTGCTGTAGATACCAGTCCTCTGTATTCCTCTCCTCTGAGTCTGATCTGTGGTTGTTGTGTAGTGATGAAGGAGATTCTGTCTGAGTTTGGACTGCAGGGTGTCAGTAACAGGTGTGTGTGTTTCTTCAAAACAGTTTTCATTATTAGTTTCACACGAAAGTAACGCTCCGTTATTCAAATCATTTCCACTTGATCAGCTTCGCGCCGACAAAGATTCCCAATGTGAAATACGATCTGAGTCCGTCTCCAGTGACTGTGAAGAGCTACAGGAGTGAAAACACTCGGGTGATTGACGTCACACACACTACAGTCACACACATCCATCACGAGTGACAGAAAAGACATGTATGAAGATTTCTGTTCAAACAAATGCTGTTCTTCTGAACGTTCTATTTATTTATTCATGCACAAAAATATGAAGCAGCACGACTGTTTTAAACGGGTCATATGGTGTGAATTTAATTTTTCCTTTATCTTTGGAGCGTTACAAGCTCTTGGTGCAAAAAGAAGATCTGTAAAGTTTCAAAGACTAAAGTCTCAAAACCAAAGAGATATTCTTCATAAAAGTTATGACTTGTACACACACCCCTAAAACAGCTCATGAAAACACGCCTCCACTTTGTGACATCACAGGGGGCGTGGTCTCATAACAACAACCAAATATTTACGGAAGACGCTGTGTGTCTACTTTGTGCTTCCAAAAGAGGACACAACTAGAAATCAGTGTTAAGTTAACTTAAGTTGTTCCAGAACAGCTGAACACAAATATTGGAGTGTGTTCAGCACATGATTCCTGAAGCTGACAGAGCAGTCTATGCTGGCTGTGAAAGTGAGGCAATCCTTAATCCTGATTTAGGCTACGTTCTGTCTATGAAACCAGGCCCAAGTGTACTAAATTACTTAAATTGCAAATATTTTACCTCTCTAAAATGGTTTACTGTAAACCTAGTGAAGCAGTAAGACATTCTGTCACCCAGCACGGTCTACAAATAGTATATCATTATCCAAAAGTGTTGACAGACACTAATAACATGATACCAGCTTGATCTGATGCCACTACCTCTGCCAATGTCAGTACCAAAAAAATCTAAGAAATATAACCAGTGCTGGAAACAAAAACACCCTTCTGCTTCTGCGGGGCGTTCAGGGTGAGGCTGAAATGCCTTTTACTTCCCTGCTGAATGTAATGCATGTGGTTTCCATTAAGCTCAATGGGCAGAGATGAGGTGGCTTAGAGGAATTCCTCTCTTTAAACGCTAAAGCGAGCCACTGTGGGAACCGTGGCAGGCCAGATTAAATCTCAGGTCACTTGGTAACACCTCTGAAAGTTGTTATGCTGTGAGTCTGCTGTATAGTAAACTTGTGTAATTCAGTCGGTGTGAGTTCATAAGTGTGTGTATGTTAAAAACCATTGGTCTCAGTGTGCCGTTTATACACAGTGTGCAGACAGCATGTCGGGCAGAGAGACCAGATTAGACCATGAGTCTCCGAGAGTTTAGCTCTGTGAGGTCACACCGAACTCTTCCTGTTACACTGACGTACAAGGGTACGTTTACATGACAACCGTGTGCTAAAAACGGAAAAGGTTTTTCCTTTGCATTTTGAAAAGTTTTGCATACAGATGGGATCCCAGTTCAGACGGATCTGTGCAAACAACTAAAAATGCTGTGTTATGCATGGCAGGTTGGTTAATAAAAATCCAATTGTTCATTGTTAGCTCACAGTGCATGAACCAATGTTCACAAACACAACTTGTGATTTTAATAATGCATTACTAAATGCTGAAATTAACATGAACTAAGATTAATAAATGCTGCAGAAGCTTGTTTATTCTTAGTTTGTATTAACTAATGTAGTTAAATAATGAACCCATATGTTTTTGCATTATTGTTTAGCTTTTATTAATTAAATATTTATACTTTATTTCAGCTTAACGGTGTAGTGTTAGTTAACGGCACTGATCCAGACAAGAAAAACACATTCTGGCTCCTAATTAAGAGCGTGGACATAAACCAACTTGTAAAACACCACTGAGGTGTCAAACTAAAAATAAATGAATAAAATAACATGGTCATTACTCTGTTTCTGTTCAATGAGGTTTCACAGCTGGACTCAGGAATGCTGGGGGGAGGCTAAACAGAGAGCATCATGGGAAAGATATTGCTATCTACATGCCTTTTACCAATGCTTTGGTAAAGACTGTGTGCTCCAAGACACAGAGAGTGTCACAACAAGACTCAGCTGTTGCTGAAAGTCTGCTCTTCTTGACCAGAAGTCAACTTTTGTCATTTTCTTTGGCTTATGAAGATCACACGAAGATGAAAAAAACACTCAAGAGTAACCAAAAGAAACAAAGAGAAAAACAGGAAAGGGCGGCCGTTCTCTGCAGGACACTGAAAGCCAACCTCCAAACTTCAAACCTCTTTCTTCTCCTTTTTTATTCTGGGCTGGGAAAGAAGGATCTGAACTAATGCCCATGAATGCCCCATTCAACCTCTGTCCTGAAACGAGGGCCAAACACAACCATGAGATGACATCCGTTTGAAACGAGGGAGTGTGTAATGAGCTCCAGGTTTAACAATCCGCCAGCAGCGCTGAAGAAAGCCTCTTGACTGCTTCTCCTGCTCATTTAAAGACTCACTTTTGGTCTTCTCAAGCACTCAGAAACCTCAAAACGCTTCTGAAGATGTGTTATACATCATTTCTGTTTTACTGAAGTATGCCTGTGAAACTTATGCATGGATTAAAATAATGTATAAGCATGTACTTAAAAAAAAAGTTAAATGCACATCTGTACTGATGCTGTAAACCAACATTACAAAACTGGTCAAAGAGGAACACTTTTGAGAATCCCTGCTGCAAACAATGCATCTGCAAAACTGACCTTATGCTTGACTTTCAAACAACAAAATCGATTGTGAATATTGCTAAATAAATATCAAAGAGTGGACCTTTAGGGGAATATTGACCATGCTAATGCTCGAGTTCAAGCTCATCCTTCACAGTCCTACTGGATCAATACCACTTTCTGCTGTCCTGGACAAGCCCACCACAATTCAACAACGACACAAATAAAGCAAAATGTGTGTAATCACCAAGCAGCAGAGAGACACCAGCTTCAGAAACAGAGTTCATTGTGCAGGCTAAGCAACTCGCTTTTCACATTTTCAAATATGATGCAATCATCCTTTACTCAAACGAATGCATACACCATGATGATAGGGTGTTCTGGGCGTTGCTAAAAGTGTTCAGAGTTTGTTTGTTTTTTTAGTGTGTTGCTGTATATATCTGGGTGTTACTGGTGTAAGTCAGTATGATAAGACTTGGATTCCTCCTTCAGTGAAAATCAATGGGGTTTTCCCATTCTGTCATTTTGACTTCATTTGCACCTCCATAAGAATAACCAATCATTAGCACTACAGTATACTGCTTGTAATGTTGCTATACTGTAGTTCAAGCAACTGCCTTGATGCTAAAAGCCATCTTATTAACATAAATATGTGTCTGTGGTCACATTTCTGCAAAATTACATTACATTGCATCTTAAACATTTTGCAACATGTCCAGTGGAAGGCAATAAAAGTGCTACAGTTTTATCCAAAACAGATGCATGTGAATCTGGCAATGTTTTATTAGACTGGCTGTTGTACATTTTGTGCCATTTTTTTTTATTAAATAAATGTTTGGTAAGCAGCACTATGGTTTTTATTGTGCCTTTCTACTGTAAAACCAAACATAAATGTAGCAGATAGTGTTATTTCACTTAAACGTGAAAAAAATGCATTTGCTGATGCGACCATGCCACTGTAGCTTATTTCTACAATCTTTAAGCTTTGTTTGCTTCTTCTTGTGATTCAAGGACTTTGCAAGTGCAATGCTGTACTACTGAGCAAGTGTACCACATCAGAAAAGCTGGTTATGAGATGCAGGCTTTAAAGTGTATTAAATCACAATGCACTATGGTGAAAACAGTCTTGCAATAGTATCATAATTTGTGCATAGATGTAGGTAGGCACATTTTTTTCCAAAGAGCCTGGGTTGAATATATGGTTAAACTCCTCAAGCTTGGTTCCACCCTAAGCCCAACCCCTTCATTTCATCTTCTCCACCCTCAGTAGTCAACCACTAACTACCATCCTCCTAAAAAACATCCAAGGAATCCCTAAGATGTTTTCCCAATGACCAGAACAAAGGCTAGTATCAAACAAATGCACCCCGAATTAATCAAATTGAATGCTGGGTGAGAGTTAGGCTTCTATTAAAGCTTGCACACATATAATACATACACTACACTGAGCATGATATAATGTTACTGCTTCTGCCTGAGTAGTTCCTTTTAACCGTTGTTCTGACAGGAATCGCCCATATCTCATAGGAAACCAGCATGCAGTTTGGAAAAGAGCCAGAAACCCCTCGCGGTGAAGCCCTGCCTGAGAAAACCAAACCACCAGGACTTCTGTCATACCTACCAATATATACAGATATATGAGATTATATAAGAGGAAGTGGTTGGCATTGAACATATATGAACAGGTTCAAATGAAAACATACAATACGATAACAAAAGAACTAGATTATGCCCTGCATCTCTTTTATAGCCAATCCCCTTCAGGCTTGAACCGATCTGATTCGAATTCCTCCTGCATCGCTGAGGTCAATCGCATGATTTAAGTGGTTGGAAAACGAAGCAGTCACATGCTCATCTATTATTTTTATTATTGAATATGAATGGGTAATTCACTGTAATGGAGGGGCTGGCTCAGAGGACAATATCTCTTCGGAATAAAACCTTTCAGTCATACAAGGATGAAGCAGTTCAGTGCCAAGCCAGCAGGTTCCAGCGGCACAGTTTCCATAAGCTATCAGCTAATTAAACAGCAATCCGTCTAACATTTATTAATGTAGGTTAACGTTTAGTGCTAAATACTAATGTTCATGTTTATTTGTAATTCGTAGTTTATTGCATTAACTAATGTTTATAGAACCTGTGAAGAGCTGTTAATGTCTCTGCAGATAGGGAGGTTTATAATAGTTCTTATAATAGTTTATAACAGGAAATGGCCTGGATTTTTATCTAAGATCTGTGTTGCTCTCTTGGTCAGTCTGGTTGTTATCATAAATCATAAACCCAACAGAAGAGGAGGAGTTCGACATGAGATTTATACATACACAGCACACACATGATCTGTCTTGTGGCACAGATAAACAAGACACAAGATGTACAAGATAAAAGATGTAGGGAGTGATCTTCTGGAACAGTAATTTATATTTATCTATTTATTCAGACCAGAGTTTGAAGCATTTCAAAACAGGAGACTGAACCTCTGACTAAAACCTACACTTTTAATATCATAGAGAGACAGTATATAAAAAGTATTTCAATGAAATCTTGTTGAAAAGCTGTTGACTATCACTGATTACACTGTAAAACATTACTCTGGGGCTCTGGTTAAAAATAACCCATGAAAATCAGTTACATTATACTCAACTATATTAGTTAGCAAGTAAAATATATAATAATGGGTTAATTCTACCTACACTGCCTAACATATTAGCTGTGGCACCTCAAAGTGCGCATGCGTCAATGTCCAGGAGAAAGTGGAGACACTGTCCAGTAATGACACCTGCAAATGCAAGTAAAAATCAACATTGGTTTTTAAAATATATCAGCTGGCATTAGTTTTGTGTGTATGGCTAAGTGAAATGTTTAGCGAATCTGCAGCGCGTGCATGATTAAGCCAGCGAGCGAGAGATGGTGATGTGCTGAAAACAGAGAGGCGTAAAGTTTAGCGACTATTTTAGATTAGAAGATTATTGTTTGTGAAGAGATTATATTTGAAAATATGTGTTGGTAAGTGCATTAGCGCGCATCTTACTGTAAGTCTGCATTCGTGTAATGTGTTTCATTCTTGATGCAAACAAATATTTACTGTGCAGAAAAGGTCATACCGTTCCTACTGTTGTGGTAAAATAATAATCTGCGAACAAGTCTGTATTGTACAGTAACTATACTGCCTGTCTGTACATAATGTATAGCCTAAATTTGATATTATATCGACATGTAAGCCTCCAAGTTCATCTTTAGCATACATGTAACATCTAGGGGCAGTTTCCCAAACAGGGTTTAAGACTAGTCCTAGATTAAAATAAATGTAAAGAGCTGTCTAAACTGGAAAAAGCTTGCACTGAGATATCTTTAAATACATCTTTGCCATTGTTTGGTTATAAAATGCTCACAGATAATGCATCTTTGTACGACCTGTTTCTCAAAATTCTTAAATATCCTAAATTAGCAAAGGTCTAGTCCTGGCTTAATCTAATTCGGGAAACCGGCCCATGGTCTCAGATGAGGTTAATTCTCAAATCCCTGCCTACTAACAGTTTTAAGTCCATTGAGAACCACATTCTGTTTGAGTTCACCTGTTAGCTTAGCTTCACCATCACTTTCAAGAGAAGAACTTCCAGTGTTTACCCAGCTTTGCCACACAAAATGTATTTTTTGAATTTTGAAAAACAAATCAGAAAGACCGTTGGGAGCTACTGATTATGTGGCCATTTCAACCAGACGACTGCAGATGTTCACGACTCTCACCTGGGTGTCCAGGGTGTGTGGGGTGTGGCAGGTGCATCTCAGGCTGAACTAGCATGCCTTGAGGAGGCAGGGCTGCTGGGCTGTCCCCGTGCGTGTAGATTGGTCCCTGGAAAGACACTGCAAAGCGACAAAGCAAGTTGTTATATTGGATGTTAGTCCACAAAAATAAAAAATAAATGTATGATACTGCCTAAATGTTTAAAAAAAAAAAAAAAGTTTAACTACTCAGTCTGTGATTTTAGGACATATTCCCATGACCCATTTAACTTAAAACTGAACGCATACTGCACTTACTGGGTTCATAATAATGGCCCTCCATTACACCAATGTGCATGGTTGCAGGCTCAGGAACGGTCCTCTGGCGCTGTGATGAATACCGCTTAGCCCGGCCACCACCAACACCCTGATAACAAAAAATAACTTGTGTAACAAGGTCACAGCTTACAACTTTCTCCAGCAAATTCAAACACATTTGCTAAACTGGGGTACGTTTCCCAGAAGCATCGTTAGCCAACTATCATCATTAGTTCCATTGAACTCTATTGGTAACGACGGAACTTGCGACCATGGTTGATTTTGGAAACGCACCCCTGATCTTTTATAAAAATGTAGTGTTAGAGACATAACCTACATCGGAGTGTAATCTTAGCGCTAATCAAAGAACCATCTTTACTGATGAGATGCGCATAATATATCGTACGATATATATCACCCAGCCCTACTCTCCACAATAAATCATAAATTAAACAGCATTTAGAAGGGATGCATTATCAATGTGATATCGCAATATCAAAACTGTCTCAAAAAAACTTGAAGGTCTTTAAAAGTTGTATTTTGAATAAACTTTAAGAGTGTACAAAATGTATTTTTCTGGTTAACTCACTATATCTTCCATGTTTCCATATTGTGGAGGGCCTCCTGCCATGTGCATGGAGCCACGAATGCCTGTAAGGACAAAAATGCAGGAATGTAACTTTTCAGTAACAACCAACTGTTGTAAAACAGCCTAATCACACAAAGTATTATTACCCCTCATCTCGGCCTGCAGGTAGGATGGCGGGTTTTGGGACCAGTTCTGCCCAGCCAGGCTGAGCCGGGCCAGGTCCTGGTCGAGGCCTGTCAGTCCACCTTGTGTTCCAGCATCGCTTGGCTCTTGCCACGACTCGCTCTTTGCTGCTGCTGGGGCTTGCTGGGCCGCGGGCGAGGACTCATCTAAAGATGCCTGCTTACTCAGATCAGATGGTCGCGTTCGCGTCGCCCGCCGCGCGAGAGAGTACGATTTCTTCTCCACTGGCCTCTCTTGAGGAGGAGACGACTCTCGCACCTGACTGGCTGCACTGACCCCCTCCATCGTGGGACCTGACTCCTGTTTACGTGGAGATGGAACCCTCTCTCTCTCAGTCTTGTAGTGGTGAGCTGTATATGTAGTTGTTGCTGTTGGAATCTCACCCTCCTCATCTTCCTCGCTGTGGATGTCCTCCACCACTACGGCCGGGCTACGCTCAGTGTGAACCGCATGTGAGCCTCGGCCCCTGAGCCTCGGGCCCCTCTCACCCTCTACAGGCTGTGGGCGCACTCCTCGAGGAGGTGGGCCGTCTAGACTGGGCTTTAAGTGTCTTTGACCTTCCGTCCTGTGAGGGGCCGATAGGGCTCGACTGCTCTGGAAGCTGCGCTGGGGAGGCTGAGTCGAGGGCCGGCCAGAGGGTTTGGGTGCTGCAGAGGGAATAGGAGGTGGGCCTGACTGTAGGGGAACAGACTGGGGGGTATTGCGGTGGCTAGGTGGAGGCGCCTGCCATGTTGTACGAACTGACTTCTCACTGTCACGATGCCGCCTCGGCTCCCGACTGGGTGAACCAGCATGTCTGCAAAGAAATATGATGATATTTAATAACTCATTACATATCTGTCCGTAAAAAATATCTAGGAAATAAGTATGATTAATAAAAATTTGGACAGAAGTTTGTGGTAAGATTTTTTTCTTCATGTTTATGAAAATCTTTTAACATCACTAACATGCTTGATTTGATCAAAAATACAAAAAAATTATTTGAATATCCTGAATTGGTAAGTAATTACTATGATAATTATGATTATTAGGTAAAGAGTTTAAAGACCAGAATTTATGTGACGCTTGTTCTAATGTCTTTGTCACTGATCAATATAATACATATATAACCTGGGTTTTCGGGAGCGGTAAGATCGCCCGTCACTCGGCCCTGTGCCATTGCGGATGTCATAACCATATAAAGCAATTAGCTCTTCACGTGATTTTGGCGCCTGCTCCTCTTCACGGAACTTGTCGTGTTCCCATCGGCCTTCGTCCTTCCACAACTTCCTGTGCCTGCCTTTAGGCCTGATGACAGATGGACAAACAGGGGGAGGAAGAGACGGTGCGAAATGAAACCATGAACCACATGGCTTTGTGACAAATTCAACACTTGAAACTCATCTTCAACTAATTACCTCATTTAAAATGACTTGGAAAGTGACTTTTCCCCGAAAGAAAACCATCATGTCTCTCACCTCTCCTCCTCTGTAGCCTGGCCTCTCACATCATGCTCAAAGAAAAGGCCTCTCCGGGGGATGTAGGCTGGATTCTTCCTGTCCTCATCATCATCAAGTTTTTGGCCTTTGCTGCCCGATTTATTCTCAGGGTCCTCGGTGCTCTCCTGTAAACATTTAAAGGTCTTTACAAATAAGCAGTGTGATTTAGTGGCATTCTGGTCAACTGCTTTCAATCTGTCAAAGGATTTTTTTAATTTCAAACTAAATGTTTTCAGCAAAAAAAAAGAAAAAAAGAATGTTTTAATGTCAGTCTTTCCGGAACCTGAAAAAAATAAATAAAAATGTTTTGTTCCTCCATACCTGTCCATCACCACTCTGTCGTTCCCCAGCTAGATTGCCCTTCTCATCAGATTTAACTTCCTTGCCTCCATCTCCCTCTGCCTCTTCAACAACAAGCTCTTCTGGCGGGGCATCTGCAGCGGGCGTCGGTTCTGCGGCAGGACGTGAGGCCTCTTCACCACTGAAATGCTCTACCTCTTCCTCATCCTCTCCTCCCTTAAACAAACAGCGCCAAATAGACTCAGGTCAGAACACAAACCCCAAAACCAATCACATCAAAATTCATTCCCTTAAAGTAAATCTAAACAAATTTTAGAAACACAAAAGGTCAAAATCATAAACACAAACGAATGATTTAAACCAGTGGCGCCAGACGAAACAACGCTGCATACAGTATTGATATAGTTTGTCAACAACTCAGCTAGTCAACATTTACCATGAATTGACTGTAGTACCACTAACAGCATCATGGTACTGTAGCAGAAATGTGGGTATTCATATCAAATATTATATTGATGTAGGCACAGAATATGTCATAAAACTATTGCTTTTATACTTGATGCATTTAGGGTGTTTTTCCAGACATAGCTAGAAAGCATAGTTACATTTTCTCCACGGTATCGAGGTGTGCTATGTGTGTGTTTTCAACTTATGGAGGACCAATGGTTAATAACTAATAACAGAATAACTCATTTGAACTACATATAAAAAAAATATTAACATTGCAGCCTGCAAAGCAAACTGAGTTTGAAAGAGCCATCAAAGTCATGAAATGTTTTATTTTATTATTATTTCAAACCATCTCAGTCATCAGAACATGCGGAAACTAAACCAAATTAAGATACTGATATTGTTAAGAATAAATGACTGGAAATGTATAAAGAATTTTAAAAAAGTGTGTGTCAAAAAAGGTGCCTCGTCACATAATGACCATAAAGAGTAATTTAAAAATCACAATTAATATCTACAGTTGACTTAAGATGCAAAAATGTGCCCTTTAAACATGAAATAATTAGAGATTTGAAATGTAAAATAATTATTGATAGACAGATTATTGCCTGGTTCTAGTAATAACAGTAAATTCTGCAAAAGGCAGTGCTACAAGCAAGTAACCCTAAACAGACATGTTAATATTACTCAGTACCTGTTTGCATAATTGCTCTTTGTCTAGCACACCAAAGGAAAACTAAAATATATAAATCAAACAAATATCAGCACATTTAAACCAGAACAAACAAAACAACAAGCTTTTTCACATCAGCAAAATGGTTTTTGTATACCATTTAAAAACAAGCTTCCGGTAATGGTAGTCATCGGTCACACTTTTCACCTCTCGAGGTCCACACAGTCCTTGCCCATCTTTCTCTAAACCGGCATTGAAGTGCTTCATTGTTAGTTTATCATAACCAAGCCTTCAAAACAGAGCAAGACGGACCATTCTCAAAGCTTTACTGAAGATTGTGCGGATTCTAGCGAGGCTAGCGCAAGCAGCTGACTTCTCACAAAGCACTGCTTAAACACATTTCCTACGTTGTTGCAGAAGAAGGTCGGCGCACGCAAAAGACGCCGAAGGACTCTTTCATTAAGCTGGAGTCTGGATTGGACGGGAAAGTTGATCTCATCAAACGCACTGATGAGGTCGCTGCAGTCACCGACTCCCTCGCGTCTCACGCCAGACAGAAGCAGAAACTCTCTCTGCCTATCTCTGCCTCGGAAGACGAAGTTGCGCCGCTAAAATGGAAACTGGCTGCACTCGAGAAAGTTTCACTCTTAGTTTTTCATTCGTTCCACAGGAGTTATAGACATGGGTACGCCCAATCTTCTCCTTGTCCTGTTTTTGTATAGGTCTAGTACTAGTTCATCCATGCCGGACCAGAAATTAAAATTCCCTTCTCACTGTTATTTTTTATGTTTTTCTCTCCCTCCTTTGTACAATTTGCTTTTACCGTATTGTTTACCTTTTTATTACTTCAAAAATGGCTGATGGGAGTAAAATTGAACGTTCTTAGCCTCAATGTAAGGGGCCTGAATAATCCAGTGAAACGTGTTACCACTTTGGACTTTTTGCAGAAGGAAAAAATAAGTATAGCTTAATTTACAAGAGACTCATTTGGTCAAAAGGGATACTAATCTCATGTCTAATAATTATTTTTTATTGTGGCTTTCTCCTCAGCTTCAAATAAATCTAAAGGGGTGGCGATTTTATGTCAGCGCAATTAGCGCTTTAAGTTTTTGATTGCAATTTATGCCCCAAGAATCAATTCTTTTTTAAAAAGTCTTTATTCTAACTAAGGTACTTCTGGAGCTTTCTGGCATTAAATTCATTTTTGGCGGCAATTTTAATGCTGTTTTTAATTTAGTTGACAGGTCGGGTCGCTCCGATATATGCTTCTGAAGCTATATGTTCTTGGATCAGTGAAACCGGAGCAGTGGATCTGTGCCGTATGTTAAATCCTGAAGTCAAAAACTTTACCCATTTAACGTCTAGACACAAATCTGGCAAACAGATAATATTAACTATTCCCCTAATTTAGATTGGGATCGTGTATGAGTTATGGTTAGGCATGCTTCTAGCAAGGCGGATCATCATTGTTTTCATTTCATAGGACTTGTATGACTCCATGCAAACCGTATTGTATGAAGCTCAAACCTGATCCTAATTGTACATACAAGGGAAATTGGTACTTTTTAAAAACGCATGATTTGGGAATACCCTGAAGGGCTCAACCGTTGGAGAAACTCAGAAGTCTAATGATTTGATTCCCCCACACTCTGGTCTTTTATTACTCGTTCTCCTTTGTTCTTTTCTTTAGATTTCATTTTCACTCTTTTATACTTTTACAGTTGTACTTCTAGATCCTCGGGTTATTTTTAATTTCCTCTTACTGTAACTGACTTCAGGACTGTTGTACTATAGTACATTCTGAAGTATACTAGGTTTTAAATATTCTTTTCCTGTACGTTAAAAAATGTCAAAGCAACAACACAAAAAAAAAAAACCTGAACTCTCGGCTTGGAATCTGGCTGAAATATACAGCACATAGGGTTGGGTACCGAAACCCGGTACTACTATGGCACCGGTACCTAAGGAACCGGTATGTACCGAACCGAATCAAAA
>JAUCNO010000548.1:5579080-5600758 GCA_032353835.1 Enteromius viviparus | reverse complement strand
TATTGCAAATTCTGCACATGGCTTCAGCTGCGCTCCAAACACTTTGGAAAGTGTATCAAATATGGTTGACCAGTAAGCAGTAAGTGTGGGGCATGCCCAAAACATGTGAGTCAAGTCTGCTTCACCTGTATGACACCTAATACAGGTCTTGTCGAAAGAAGGATTAAAGGAAGCAATCCGTGTTCTGCTTAAGTGCATACGGTGCAGTACTTTAAACTGTATTAAACTCAATCTGGCACAAGTAGTACTACCGTTCACTCTATAGAGGGCATTCCTCCAAAATTCCTCTGAAAATTGCATACTGAGCTCGCTCTCCCATCTACTTCTAATCCTATCTGTTGTTTTCTTCTGCCTTGAGGTACTGTACGATCAGGATGATTTCTGTGAATCTCACTTAGAAGGGTTGGATCGAGGATATCATCTCTTGGTACCATGACCTTTCCTCAGGACCGTATCCTTCCCAGTCCACTAGATATTCCAGTCTACCACTGCGATGTCAGGATTCCAGGACCTCATGAACCTTGTAGATGGTCCCTTTGTCGATGACTATAGGTGGAAGGGGTTTCTTGGCAACACCAGGCTCTGTGGAGACAGGGACAGGATCATAAAAGAGTTTGAGCTGGGAATCCTGTATCCGATATTGTGGAGGCAGCTGTAGACAGAAGGTGACGGGGTTGAACTGCTCCACAATCGGGAAGGGACCGACAAACCTGGGACTAAGTTTCCTACTGGGCAGGCGCAGATGAATATCCCTAGTGGAAAGCCACTCTTTCCGACTTGATAAATGGTGCTTCAGATCGACGACCACTGGCGGTGGTCTTCTGCCTGCGCACTGCCCGTTGCAGATGGTAGAGAGCCTTGTTCCAGGCTCTCTTACTCTTCAGGAACCAGTAATCGACGGCCGGTACATCCAATGGTTCGCCATTCCATGGAAATAGAGGGGGCTGGAATCAGAGCACGCACTGGAATGGAGTGAGTCTGGCGGAGTGAATACTATAGCCTCGGAACATGTGATCAAACAGGAGAGTTGCTGTTTCCCATGCTGTAGGCAGATTTCTGAGGGAAAGTAAGCAGGAGAAATTGGAAAATCATTCAATTATGACAAGGTTCCAGGTCTTACCATCGGAGTTAGGCAGGTCTGTGATGAAATCCACTCCTAGGTGTGACCAGGGGCGGTTCGGTGTGGGAAGATGGCCGAGGGAAAGAGAATACTTTAAAAAAGAACAGTAACCTTGTTTAAGGCCTGATAGTCAATACAGGGGCGTTACCCACCGTCTTTCTTGGCAACAAAAAAGAAACATGCAGCAGGGGAAGTGAACAATCGGATGTAGCCTCGATGGAGTGCTTGTAGGATGTACTCCTCCATGGCTTTAATTTCAGGAACGGAAAGGGGATAAATCTTGCCATGGTGCACTGGAGCATCCTGGAGAAGATCAATGGAGCAGTCCCATGGTCGATGGGGCGGCAGAATATGTCCTGGTAGGACTGATAACATTCACGGGTTAGATTGCTTCTATAATGGACTTTTGATGGAGTTGGTACATAATGGAACAGGTACTGGGGTTTTAAGTGGTAACTTAAGTGGTAAACATTCGGGGCAACAGTTAGATCCCCATTTAAGAATTTCCCCTGATCGCTAGGAGATCATGGGATCATGCCTTGCCAGCTACGGGCGCCCCAGCACCACCTTGATGGTGGACCCCTCCAGAACCAGTAACTATATCTCCTCCTTGTGCCATTACCCAATCTGCAGGTGCACGGGATCCATCTTGCACCGCACATGACGACTGGTGAGAGATTGCCCCGTGATGGACTGAATGTGATACACTACTTCAGCTGGTGAAGTTTTGAGCCCAAGATGTTGGGTGAGATGTGCGGCAATGAAGTTCCTCGATGAGGACTGCAACTGTAACAGAGACACCACGAGCAGTAAGAGTCACTTGGGCAGTGAATGGAGGGATTTTCTCGTGCATTGGAAGCATAGTACTCACCATGGGGCGTGGAGGGCGGCGAGGACATTCATGGATGTGATGTTCGGCAATGCCACAATATAAGCACAATTCCAGCAGAAGTAACTTGACTGTCTTTGTTGGTAAGAACGGTGGAGCGTTGGAGATGGAGGGAGACAATGGAGACACTAAGAGACGAAGAACCTCAACCACACACCACTTAATGGAGACGCTGAAGACATAGAGAGGGATTCTGAGGAGCCTGGGGAGAACACAAGGTAAGTATATCAGGTAAGTCTTAAATAAACGAGCGCGGGCAGTGTGTGGATTTATGTGGTTACTGATGAGTGTGGAGAGTGACTGCAGGTGGAGGTGACAGGTGTTGGAGATTAGTACTCAGGGGAGAGGGGAGGAAGTGAGGAAGTGAGGGTGGAGCCTGGTGTGAATGTAACATATATAGTTGATATATATATATATATGACTTGTTCAGTAATTATTTGGTGCTAAAATAAAAAGTTGTTTAAGTTGAGTAAAGTAAATTATTTTTGCAATATTAAACTAATACAGAGATTTTTTTAAATTATATTATATGTATTGTATGGTGAAGTGTATTAATATCCCTTCAATCACTGTTACTTATTTATAAATGGTACAATTTTAGCTTGTATACATTTTGTATTACACCAAATAATAAACGTTGATTCATATTAGTATATGAGTTTTGAAGGACACTCCCAAAATGCACTCTCTGTTTAAAAATATATCTTTAAATAAAGAATATCTTCTAAAGAAAAGGGAATAAAGAAGAGAAGTGGAAGTCAGGGGGAAAGAAGTGACACAGAGAGATATTAAAAGACTTTCAGATCTGGTTTGAAACAGGCTTCATGGTTAAAGTATTGGGTGGCTGCATTATTGAAAGGAATGATGGAAAAAGATCCTGTATTATGTGCAAAAAACAGACCCAGAAAACCCTGGTTGCTATGATTACATAAGCAGAAGAAAACGAGACGCCTAAAAGAGGCAATGCAGCTTTCGCAATGAATTCCTGCCTGAATACTCAAATACTTCTCTGTCTGCCGGAGCAGCTTTAGACACGCTGTAACAATATACAGGATTTAAGATTAAACACCATACTAATGTGTGTTATTGGGACTGATAGTTTACATCTGAATCCTACATTTTTTCCCCAAATAAACTGTCAGACAGAGTAAACTGAAATAACTTTGTTTTAGGTTTTACTTACTATAACATGACTGATATAATAATAAATGACCTTTTATTCAACAACTGTTTAGATAAAACCCAGTTTATCATAGTACAAACAGCCTTAAAACTCACCATTCATTATCTATTGTGTCTATAATGATGTTTTAAATGTAAGATAATACAGCTTTTAAGGGTGACTGTGTTATGGCGAATACAACACTGCCCTCTAGTGTTGATTAATGTGAGTTACATGGTCATGAGCGGAGCGTGGAACTTACTGATATAAAATTAGTATTATTAAATATATACGTGACAATGGCTTTGTTTTTCTTTAAATGAAGTAAGAATGTTTAAATGCCCATATTAGGCATTAAAAAGTCAGTTATTAAGCGTAATAGGCCTAAATAAGTCAATAAATCATTGTCATCATCAAAACCTTGGATTGATATAGGCCTAGCTTAAAACAGCAGATGCTATTTTAAAAAGGAAGTAAACTTATGTAGGCCCTAAATCTAATTTTGTATTCATATTTTGTGCCATTTATGACTATTTTATTTTTAATGTGAAGACATTGTTTAACTGGAAAATGTTGATTCACTTTAAAAAATCATTCATTATTTAGCATTTTTTTGCTTAATATTTTGTGGGGGAAAAAAACTAAGCTAAAAGTAAACTAAAACTTACATTTGCCCTGCTTCTGTCTGTTTATCATAAATGGTGACTGAATTACATTTTTGGGTGAAATATTCCTTTAAATGGTATTTTACTTATTTAATATTCTAGTAACACTATATTTTGTTGCAGTGCAATTGCACAATTAAGTACTGAGTATTATTTTTTCACTGCATATACTATGGTTAAGGTTATGGTTTGGTTTATGATTGGAGTTATGCATAATCTTCACTTATTACTAAAGTAAATACATGTAAGGTTCAATTGAAAATAAAGTCTTATTCACTTCTAATAAATAAACTAATTTAGTTTTCAAAGATATCAAGCATGTTCATTAAACTGTGTCTTTAGGAAATATCTGTAAAACAAAGGCATGTGTCTATAATTACCTTTGAGCCCTGAGAAATATTCACTTGAATTAATAAGTATTTATGCAATAAACTCAAAAACATCATAGAGTAAGTTCACAGACATCGCTATCAGAGCCCTGTAGTTTGTGGATGGTGGACATGTTTGCGCCTCATTTGAATACTTTCGATTCTTTTTATTTGTGTGAAGTAAGCCTTTAAAACCACAAAATGTGTCCATTTCTATGAAGTAAATATGTCAAAGGTCCACTGGCTAGTGCTTCTGTTGTAGCTCAAGGCCGCCCTCTGCTGCCTCTCTGTACACCTGCACGTCATCCTGATTAATGTGATTAAAAAACTAACAAAAGAAAAAAAGTCAAAAGTTTCAGAAGACATTTATTAGAGCTGAATCTTTGGAATATCAGTGGATCTGATTGATCAGAGACAGAGCCGATGTGGAGGAGATTATTTTCCTTGGTGATGCAGATGTTCAAATACAAAACATTGATATCCATTTTAAGGCCTTGCTGTTTTTATTCATTTTTTTCCTTCCTACAACAGCAACGTACAGAGGCAGTATTGAAAATAAAAGTTTTCTTTGCTTCCGCATCTCCTTGTAAAAAAAAAGAAAAAGAAATGAGCACAAATTTTCAACGACAGTACAAAAACCAAAAGAGATAATCGGGGAGCTTTACTATAGGAAATCTGTATACCTTTTTCAATAATGAAAACATCTGGATAATTGACCATTTCAGAATCGTATTACACATTCTGAAACTATATTAAAAAAATGAACACTGTCTTTTTTATTTCAGTCGACTTTTTTTTTTTTTTTTTTTTTACAAATGAATGCTATAAACACATAAACTTCATCAAATATATTGATCAGTGCAACATTGTTTCTTTTTCGTTAATGCTACAGTATGCTTTCTCACAGAATCCCGACTGAAGCCAGTCGCCTTTAAACAGCTTCAGCTGACACACATGTAGCATCGACACGAGGACTCATGTCGGCGGAAACTACCGGAAAGAAACGGGAAAAAACAAAGTGTTGGCCACAGTATACAGCACAGTACATGAACATACCGAGAAACCTGTAGAAAACATTAGTATTGTCAGCAGTGAAGCCCTGTTATCGGTTAAACTACGGCATTGCTAAAACCAGACCCACCCAGCAGTCCAGAATAATCCGATGGCTATGAGATGAGATGGTCTCCAGACGTCTCAGGAGCATGGGCTGGACCCTGCGGTTTGAGGCAACAGTCCTTTGGTACAGACACAAGGCCAATGACAGAAGCGATGCGTGAGAACATTTAATAGCACCACTCTTAACATGAGAGTTTTATTCAAGACCACATGCATGGAGAGAGAAGCGCTTTGATGAACGCTCAAATCAAGGCAATGATGATCGGCGACTTTTCCTTCGGGGTTTTTTTTTTTTGGTATGCTGGATAAACAGACATTCTGAATGTGATTATAGAGGATACGATGATTATAAATCTGTAATCCAGGTGAATAAAACTCGCCTATGAATGAAACGCGCACTGGATTGCTATTAACATCTGGAACGAGGGCTGCATCTTTTGGGAGCGTAGCAAAACAACCAAACAGGACGGGAAAAGCACACGTTTCACTTTCACAAAACAGTCAGACGATTGTATTTACAACATACAACCCAAGAAAAAAGGGATACTGCAGCTTTCTTTTTTTGTCCTTTTACTTGTTTCTTTGAAAAGGGCATTAAAATATATTAAAACTTATGTACAATATGCAGGATTTCAACATTAAAGCGCTATGAATTTACCGGGATTCGTTTTGCAGATTCGACCGACAGCTTTTTCGAGAACTAAAGGGTTGAAAACAACAGAGGAGGCCAAAAAAGATGTACCAAAGGCACTGACTGAACCATACCCAGAATGCAACAGGGCTGGATGATTCTCCACGCCCTACCATGGGTATTTACCTTCCCCTGGCCATATATGGTTCATTTGGGTTTTTTTTTTTACACATCTCCTTAAAGCGTAAAACAATCTTTTAAAATAAAAATAAATGATTTTTTTCCTCCTACCAAAACAAACAAACAAACAAAAAAAGATAAATACTTTATAACATTATTATATATTGGTCTCAACACCAGCATCCGATTGTAAAAATGATCAACACAAACATAATACAAAATAAAAAATTAAAATAATCATTTCAATCATCTGTACATATTCTTATTTTTCATTTTGTGTTTTTTTTTCTCCTTGTATTCAATGTTTTGTACACAGTGTCCCCTACTGGTAGGTTCCGTTCACTGCAGCTCCTGAGAAAAGCATGGCTCAGTCCCAGACCTCCTCCTCCCATTGGTTCTCTGAACCACAGAGCCTTGTCCTCCTCCAACCGGATGGCTTCGGCAGTCCGTTTTAGCCCCGCCCTCCCTGAGGAGAGGTTCCCTCTCATTGGTCGGTGCCTCACGCTTCTGAGTACGTGTTCTGTGAGTTGAGCTTGTCCTTCTTTAACTTGACGCCGTCCACCAGCTCAAAGTTATAGTTTTCCAGGGCCGATAAGTTCCTGTCGGACATGCCGCTGTGAGAGCAGGCGCAGTACAGGACCACTCCGCAGATGGCCCCGAGGAAGACCCCCAGAGCGCTCATGGCGATGATGGTGATGAGGATGGGGTCCAGCGTCTTCAGCATGTTTCCGGCGCCGCTGATCTCGTGGTTCTCCACGATCTCTGGGAAGTCTGTGATGTCCACGACTGGAAGAGAACAGATCAACAGGCCAGTTTAAGATACTGTTTTTGGATTGAATGCAGTCAAATCGAAACGATTCAGACACACGACACAGGACACTATCCCCTGCTTTCACAGACAAGGCTTAAGCCTAGACTATATGTAAATCTGATCTGTTTCAGCACTGACTGATCCTAAACCGTGTCTGTCTTTGTTTTATCTTGAGATGCACGCCAGTAATGTTTTTTCTAAGGCATTACTAGTAAAAAACAAAAAAACAAAACTGAAATGGTATTTCATTTTTTGCAAAACTTTTTTTAAACAGTGCATAATGTAAATATTCTTTTGTCTCTAATTTTGAGTGCATGCGTTATATTTGAGAAAGCCACTTACTGATGTCATTGAAGTTGTCTTCAGGTAGAATTGGCTCTGCTGGGACGTCTGGGTCTATAAAAGGGCAAAAGGAAACAGTTAGGAAATGTACCTGATTCAATACGCTCATCTACAGTAACCGTAGATGAGTAACACTTAAAATGATTTAAAATAAGACAAAAAAAGCTTAAAAAAATACAACAGCTAAAAATGTAGCTTTGTAATTTTCATTTGTACCCTCAACAGCCTTTATTAAGAACCAAGGTTGTCATGATTATGGAATATCCGTATAAGAGAATTTTTAAAAAGTGATTTATAAAAGTAATAGGAGTGATTTTTTTAAACTCTAAAATATTGTATTGGGCAGAAATAGCCCAATACAACTTTTAAGAGTAAAATACAGGTAAAAACTTGGAAATAGTCAGATTGGTAATATTTCTGTGTTTTGATGTTCATCAAAGCTGCATTGATTTGATAAAAAATACAGGGGAAAAAAGTAATATTTAGATTTTTTTTTACTATTTAAAATAATGGATTTCTATTTTAATATAATTTAAAATATTATTTATTTATGTAATGCAAATCTGAATTTCAATCAGTCATTATTCCAGTCAGAAATCATTCTAATATGCTGATTTATTATTAGAATTATCAGTTGTTAGAATAATTAAGTTGTGATAGCAAATATTGTTTTGGAAACTGCAATACTTTTTTTTAAGGATTTCTTGATGAATAAAAAGCTAAAATGAACAGGATTTCATAGAGTTTTAATTTCTTTCAAATAAAAAAAGAACTTTTGAATGGGAGTGTATATTGTTAGAATGGATTTCTACTTAAAATTAATGCTCTTCTTTTAAGCGTTTTAAAAAATATCACAGGTTCCAAAGAAATATGAAGCAGAACTGATAATAAATCAGTATATTATCATGACTTCTGAAGGATCACGTGACTCTGAAGACTGGAGTAATGATGCTGGAAATTCAGCTGTGCGTCACGGGAATAAATTACATTTTAATGTATAGTAAAATAGAAAATTGTTATTTTACATCGCAATTATATTTTTAAGAATATTATATTTTTTCTGTCTTTCTGATCAAATAAACGCAGCAATTTAGCAGTTGTACAAAAGGCATGATTTTCAGTAGGACCTTCATACAGTGTGCAAAAACTGTACGCTAGTCCTTCACAGCCTCATTTGCATTCAATGCAATATAACCTGACTATCTATCGCTCTGTCACCACTCCTAGAGTCAGTAAATAAAGCGTGAACAGCAGTAGTAGCATGTATGAGTTCATCTCAGTGTGTTTTGAGCTATAACAGGTCATCTGACTCACCCTTGCAGTCGGCCATGTTCAGATTGTCTAAGATCTTGATGTCATCCACAGCAATGTCTCCCCAACTTTTCCTCTCCACTACACTTTCAATTACCACCTGAAATAAAAACAAACACCAACATTACATTTGACCTCTATGACCCTGAAGCAGTCATCATGAGTGTATTTGTGGCATTAGCCAACAACACACTCTAGGGGTCAAAAATGATCCATTTTTCTTTTATTACAAAAAATCATAAGGATATTGCAGTAAGTAAAGATAATGATATGCATGGCTAAGAACTTCACTTGAACAACTTCAAAGGTGATTTTCTCAATACTTGAGTTGTATCTCAGCCAGATATGACCCTATCATAACAAAGCATACATCAATTGAAAGCTTATCTTATCTAAGCTTAACCTTATGACATATATTTACAATGCAATCATGAAACACCCACTTCTGTCCTTCTTTCAGTACCTGGTAGGGTTTGTTGGAGTGGGGTATGAGCACGCGGCCCTCCCTCCAGCGGTTGCCTTGATGACCGCTGACCGTCCAGAGCAGGACATCAGCTAAGCCCTGGCTGCTTTCTCTGCGCTGCTTGATGTGTAGCGTGCCGATGTGAGAGCCAAACATGTGATACCAGAAGGACAAGCACAGGTCCGAGTCCTGGCCCATCACAGACGGACTCACTAACCGAGCCACTTCTGTCTCCTGAGCACCTGTTGCCAGCGTGTAGATGAAGTTCCCTGACCCGCCTGCAGCAGACAGACAGAAAACACGTGAGCTTCAGATGTCTCACACTTTCCGTGCTGTGAGGCCAACGGGTGCAGTGCTTTTTCTTACCCGTGTGGTCCATGTTTGGGCCGGTGTTTAGAGTCGGGGTGCCGCTGGACTGGATCTGCCACCTGAAACCGCTGTCCTCTGACATCCAGCCACAGAATGAAGGATCGCTAGCCCAGCCGAAGTCACAGGCAAACCACAGGAACGCTACACACAGGGAAAGATTATTAACGTGCACTATTAGATTTCATATTACTAAAGCAGTGACACACACACAGGCTGTTATTTATATTTTAGAATTGCTACTCTTTTTTAACACTAATACTACTACTGTGATATTATTTACATGAATGCATTTAAATATAGTGCAATAAATATGATATACGAGTAAAATTATGCACACCACCAATTGACGTTTTGGGCTTGGAAAGACTTTAATGTATATAGATGCAGTCTCTTTTCTTCATCAATGATACATTTATTTGATTGAAAATTGTGAAATATTTATAATTAACAATTTTTGGTGTGAATATATGCTACTGTAGTGTAATTGATTTCTGTGATGTTCAGTGTCAGATGATCTTCAGAAATCATAATAATATACAGATTTACAGCTCACAAACATTACAAGAGAACAAAAAAGTACAAAAGCTGTCACTAGGATTTATTTAACATTAAAAATGCCTTTATTGTCACTTTTGATCAATTTAATGAAACCAACACATAAAAAATAAAAACAGTATACGTAACATTTGATTGCTCTGAAGCTCCTGTGTGATTGACTGGACTCCACAAATCTCTAAACTACGTGATTTATATCTACTGTCCACTTGATGGCAACAAAGAGTTATTTTACGAGCGGAAAAGCACAAGCATTCCAAATTCTGTCGTGCCTAAGCCAAATCCACATTCATACACCAAATATAGCTAGATCTCGAGCAAGAATACAGAGCACGCGAAACAATGAGGCTTTGAAGCGGAGATTGACATGAAAGAAGGAGGGAGGGATTTAACCATGTTAGATTGAGTGAGAGATAGAAATCCAAAGAGAGAGAAAGCATGAGGAGCAGAGAGAATTGAGACGGACAGAAAAGCAGAAGCATGTCTAGGATGTCAGCTACGCCGGTGCCTGCACAGCCTCAGCGATGCTCTTCTAGACAGTTTAATAAAGCCAAGCGCTCTGCTCCCTTAATAATGGCAGGATTCTCCAGCAGTTTCGCAGGGTATTTGCTCACTGAATGCGAAGGAAAGAATTTCCCATTAAAAGCCGCAGCTCAGGCACACAGCCACTGCCGCTTCAAAAAAATGCCAGTTTCCAATTAAAAAAGTTATTTCTTCTTTTCCATCTTTAAATGGATTGGGGCTGTCGCAGTGGAGGACAGTGCAAGGATACGTTTCACCGCAGTCCAGAACGTTCTACCAGTTTTGAATGCTTGTCATAGCAAATAAACCACATCCAATAATAGAAAGTGCACGCATCTACTCCATGCTAACCAGCCAAGACCACACACACAAGGACACATGCTTATTAGGACCTTCAATCTATTCAGTTGTGTTGCTGCTTTGCTGTTGTGATGAGGCGCAGACACAGGGGCAAACACACACACACACACACACACACACACACACTGGCTAATTAGACAAGGTCAGTTAAGGGGCATTTCTCATTTGCCCATTAGTGAGCAGTCTTGAATGGCTAATCAGTCATTACGCTGAATTAGCAAATCAGAGGGGCTCTTTATAGATTTTCACAAGAACACTTCAGAAACCAGATTACATACTCATCTTTGAGTTTACACACTCATAATCAAATGGCCTCAACAACCAAACAGAGAACTAAGAAAACATACAATAAGATTTTACTAAGTCGCAATAACCTTTTTATGTTTTTATTCAGTGCCTCCATAGTTGCCTGAGATGGAAGAAAGTATGCTAACGCTGCAAAAATAACACGCCGCACCTTTAAGGGAGTATGCATTAGCAAAATCCTGGATAATTAAAGAAATTACGCATTGAATTAGAGGTAAGTACCTTTCTCACCTGGAACGGTGCTCGTCTCTGTGGTCGTCTCTGGCGCAGCCGTTCCACCTGTAGCGTGGGCACAGAGAAGGCCATTAGATGAACATTTAAAGAGACACTGGCTAATATTTCAGTTGGACATTATCTGAAGGTAAGGATCTGACTGTGCTAATTCCCCTCTTTGTATTTGCTTAGAATTTTTATAACGAGCCTTGCCGGATGAGACATGCAAATAGGTTTCTGCTCATGTGGAACCTTTACTTTAAGCATTTAGCAGAGGGGAGTGTAATTCTGTGCAACACACACTCTGAGACTGCACTGAAGTGAACACAGAGGAGATTAGAGGCAGAATTTATGATGCAGTGTTAGTATTAGCAGCTGGAGAGCAGAAGGTATTTTAATAGTCACACATGAATACCAAGGTAAGTGGAAGCTAGGTTGGAGTAAAGTATTATATTACAGTATGCTACATACTGTGTGGTACTGTTAGTGTTAAATATAATATATATATATATATATATATTTTTTTTTTTAGATAAATCCTGCTATTTTATCGTAGTGTAAATAGAATTTATCACTAAGTAAACATGTTATCATTAATTTTTTTTATCGTATTTGAAACGATATGAATAATGGAATAAATTGAAATAAACATGCTACATGCTGCACAGTATTAAACTGTTTTCTGCATAGTTCTTCATTAAAATAAAGTAGTGAGTAGCAAGCAAACAGCAGCAGTTGATCGTAGTATGTACATGTTAAATTCTGCATACTACTACACACTGTATACTGCTTACCATTTTTTAAATGTATTGTATGAAAAGAAATATGTAGTATTCAATGGTAATGGGCTACTTTAACTGTACTGTAGTATGCTACAATGCTGTGGCCCGACCTTACAGTTTTACATTAGTGCAATGCATTACCATCTCAGAACTAAATACAGTAAAATTAGCATTTTTAATCCAATATTGTATAAAACGATCTTAACTTTTGGCAGTCCACAAAGTAGAAGTTGAGATTGCATTTGATATCCCTTGCCGTTCATTCATCACTGTCTTGCTTTTGTAATGAAATGGAAGGTCAAGTGGAGCGCATTTGGCAAATGTAGTAGGTTATTTCAGTATTAAATGCACATAGAACATTTGCATACCCCACAGTATGCTTCAATTCTAGTGGGGTAAGCATGGTTGTATGCAAAGAGATTTGGGGTCATAGTGTGAGGAGTGATTAGTGATAGCATTCCCAAAAAACGGCTAGAAGAGAGGCAGTTAGTCTAGTGGGATTAGCAAACGGTGCAAGATGCAGTAAGTAAGGGTGCAGTCTCTGCAGGCGGGTGTTAGCACCTGTCTGGTCGTAGTCATCACCTGTTCCACTATGGCAGTTGGCCTGGTCATCATCGCACTCGTCTGATGGCGTGGTGGAGGAAGCGGGTGTAGTAGGGGGCGCTGTGGGAACTACAGTGAAAGAGTCAAAGATAAAGATACTCATTATTTATAAAAATACAACTGTAACACAAAATAAATGCAACAAGTGATAAATAACTTCGCTTCCCAAAAACCATGGCAGTACATACTGAAGGGTATTACTGAAAGTCCAAAACCATGTACTACTATGTTTTTTTTTTTTGTACGTCTTTCCACAAATCATCTTAATGGTTATGCTCTTTCTGCAGTCTTTCCAAGTCTGTAGGCCTTTGATACGGGCCTGTGCGTGACTCTGGCTGCAGGGCTGAGGATGTGATGCTCCACCCTGGGCTCGCTGAAACTGCTGTGTCCTCTCATTATGGCTGCCTGTGCCCCTTTGGATGTGGCCTTTGCCTACATCTGCCTAAAGCCCTGTGTTTACTCTCAGCTTGTAATGAGCTGCCCTTAAGCCTGTAGGGCTTTCCCGGGATAGAAGGAGAGGGAAAATGAGCAGGGAAGGAGAGGGGGAAACGGGAGCTGTAGTGGAAGTTGCACGGCTGAACTGAGGGTATTTTAAAGAGAGTCTCTAAAGCAGAGGGGTCAAAGCGAGGTCACCATGCTGGCTCTGGACAGCACAATCCTGCTAGGACTTAGTGGCCCGCTGTTAGGAATGCATATGGGTTCACTTGTTTGATTGTGAGGGTTTAGAAAGAAATGGGGTGAATGTATATACACAGTGTTGGACTGCATGTGCTGGCATTAAAAGTGAAAACAAGCATTATCATCTGACTAAAGCTCCCGGTGGGATGCTGTGGCTTACACAAGCAAGTCTCACAGTCGCTCAGAAATCCAATATGTAAATCCACTTAACGCTGCCTCAACAAAACACACACACACACACACCATCAGAGCTAAACTAACTCAGAAAGAAAGACAGAGGGGAAGACATCAAGGACCTTTCAGTAATCCTTCAAGGCAGGTGGACCAAAGATTATCTCCGGCTGTGAGGGGCCCTGTTATTTAGGAGTGTCACAGGGCCCTGGTTTCTGGGTTGGAGACATCCTTTGATGCCGCATCTGCGGGACAAGTAATTATGAAGAAAGCTAAGCCGTACCCTATCCTGTCCTCTCGAGTGGATAAGTCCAAATTCAATCAAATAGCATCTGTACCATAAGACCGCACACTTGAGGACCTTCAGACTTCTTTTAGATCAAAGGTCTATAATTTTGTTTGTCTTTTCTTCACTTCCTTTGGACAGTCTGTTTTTGGCTTGTTGCAAGATTGTCCATTATGTGTATGAATTGCTTTTACTTTGAAAATTATTGTTGGAGTAAGCAACACACTAGCCTAAAGTTACACCATTGGGAAACGCATGTTCACTCATCTTGGTACTCTCCTGACTGGTGGTGGAGACTGATTGGCAGACCGCGGAGACTGACTTTAATGCACATAAAAATTATTCTTGTAGCTTCTTAAAATTACGGTTTGATGTCACAAGTGCTTTTCTACAATGTCTAAAATGTTTAGTTCCCTTGCTGTCTATGGAGGGGTCAGAAAGCTCTTGGATTTCATCAAAAATATTTTTCGGTAAAAAGGTCATACGGGTTTGGAACAACATGAGGGCGAGTTATTATTCATTTTCATTTTGGGGTCAGCAGCGTCCCTACTTGAGTACTGTTAAGTAGTGAATGTGGTGTTATGTGTGTCTGTGAATGGGTTTTCAACTTACCTTCCATTTCACAGCCCAGGAGTTCCAATCTAAGTCCCATCCCAGCAGGAGTGGCTCTGTCTGGGTACACCCTAACAAAGCGTGTCAGTATAGGCTCCACTGTCCTCAATGCTGGCGTGTCATAGTTCAAATTCCCCTCAAAAATCTGCCAAGAACAACGACAGAGTTAGAGACAATAGTTAGCAGTCAAGCAGAGAAAGAGAACTTGTAAAGACAAAAATGGCAAAAGATAAAGGTGAAAGCTTTATTAGTAGAATCCCAAAGTTCGTCTGACAGGGAAAGCAAAGAACAGAGCTTTAATGAAAGAGAACGAGTGAGAGGGCACACAGCTCACACCTTTCTTAAGTTGGGCACTGCTGTATTTCTAATGCAATAAAGCACTGGAGAAAAGAAAGCCTTCAACTTTACTTCTGACATTGTACGGCTGAGCTACCACAAAAAAGAAAGGCTGCGGGGCTAGCACTGTAGTCTACGACAGCAGGATGCACAGGCTTTCAAAAGCATCTGCCTTTGACTTCGCACATCTGAAGCCTTAAAATTCAGACACGAGGTACCACAGGAGACAGACAGAAAAAAGAAGGAAAGACGAAAAGACACTCGCCAGAGGTAACAAAGGTACAGAACAAGACGACGAAGTCATGAAAATACATGAATGGCCATCAAAGCTAATGTGTCTTATTTTGTCCTTCAAACTAAGATAGAGATATAGGGGTTTTAACAAAGGGGATTAATATTCCAATCTGGATTTTTGATAGGGGGTAAAACATAGTCGGTGCTCAACAAAAAAAGCCACATTTTATGTACTTTTTCATTTCTTTTGAAATGTGTCTGTTTTGATCGCAAACAAACACTATACTGTTATTTTATTTTGCTATTATGACGGTATGATGTTTAAGATTAAGATAATTAGTAGTGTTGTTAAATGCATTTGGGATGTTTCCCCAATATTGTGCTCACAGCATTAGTCTAATTATTATCGTTTTCTACTCTGTCCATCTAAAAGGCTTCAGGAAGAATACATTACACCTCCATGTTTAACTTATCACATTTCTTAAAATCAGGTTAAACAAAACTCAAACTAGCACTAATAGTGATTCACAACTATTCTAAATGTACACCCAGTAGGTAGTCTAACTACCTTCCAGCTTCCCTATATCTTACCTTGGGCTTGTTGCCAGTAGCATCCATCACCATTTTCCAGTCGGATCCATTGTTGCTGTAGCCCAGCCGAAACTTCTTCATGAATACTTTGTTGTCGCGGTGTTTGCCTCCCTGGATGATCAACCCTCGGACTAATTTCTCCTCAGCCAGGTCTATCTGAAGCCACTCATCCGCATACGGTTGGGGCTGCGGCAACAACGTCCATCCTGAACGACTGGTCAGCAGACGAGCATTCTCTGACACCCAGGTGCGATCGGTGTGGGATGAAACTGTGATCTGAGAGTCTGCGATAAGGCCTGAGACCATTCCCAACATTCCGGAGCATGGGTAATCTGTTGAAGGACAAAGAGAGTGTTAGGGTGTACTCACACTAGCCATGGTTTCCATGAACCGGGCCCGAGTACGATTGTCCCCCCTCCCCCTCCCCCTCTAGCCTGCACTCACATAGGGTTTCAGCATTCGTGCCGGAGCACAGTTTCAGGATAAACAGGAAGAGTGGAGTCCATTGCTCTGTTTACTTGACTCTGTTGAGTCATTTGGTCCTAGGTAGTCCACAGCCCTCTAACAGCCTATTGTTAAACAAACATTGCACCTCTGTCATAGACCGAAGCGACCCTTTCCCTCACTATGTTGGTTTTGGAGCATCGCAAAAACGTGACGTTGCGTGCCCTGTTCCGTGCTCCAGCACTACAGAAATGTATTTGTAGTCAAATGTATTAGCCATCAAATGAGAAAGACTATTTTGGGCCAAGATTGCGTAGTTTTGGCACCCACCAGCAGGGGCTAACAGGGCCATGCTTACCAGCCAATACCTGATCCCTCGGTTAGAGTTGTCTAACCTGCCACTACTCTGGCAAAACCAATGTACCAGTATTTGTCATGCCAATAAAACAAATGGATGCCAAGAAAGAGAGGATTGTGGAAGAGTTGAATGATAATTGAGGGACTTGTCTACAAAAGATTAGATTAGCTGTGAGTGGGTGAGTCTGAGAGGAAGAAAAAGAAAGGAGAAGAAAAAAATGATGTTGGCTGATAAACCTGGTAGAAACGCTCACATCTCAGTGAGCTCGGAAACGTTCTTACCAACAACCTAAAAAGGTCACAGGCCATAAAGAGACAGAACAAAGAGAGAGGGAAAGACATTCATTGCACAGGAAAGACAGATGAAGTGGACAGAAGAGATAAGAAACCTCTTGTTCTCTTTGTTTCTCTCTCTCCATCTTCCTTTCAGCACTGACCTTGTGCATTAACTCCTCTGCCTCTTTTTCTCAAGCTACCTAATTAAAACCTTTCTCTAGTGTATCTACCATTCACTTTCAACAGTTCCGTGCTCTTATTCTCCATTCTGCTCTGTTCTTCTCTTCCTTTTGTTTTTAATATGCATTTTTTTTTCACCTTCCTCAAATCTATCCCTTTATCCGTCTAGTAATCTGTCTTCTCTCCAAACTGACTTTCTTTGTTCCAGTGTTGATAACAGGATTTTTCACGCTTTGCAACTTTTAGGCAAAGGCAGGTGGGTTTGAGGGAAATTATCAGACATGCAGCACTGACCAACTGACAGTGTGTCACGACTTCTTTGACGCAGTGGGATTTGTGAACTGCCAGCGATACCATAATCTACGATCAGCACCCGTGGAGCAGGAAAGCGTCAGAGACAATCTTGGACTAGTCACAGATGAACCTAATGTCCCGTGAAATACCACCAGAACAGAGTTTTCATTCACAACAGTGCCTTTGTACTGATGTACAGTAGGGAACTACCTCTGTAGTTTTGAAGTAGGAGGAGTACTTGTTTATGGCTCCTTCAAAAATTGTGGAGAATCCAAATGTGAGTTCCAGTCTCCTAAAACAACAAATGCTTGTGACTTTGATTTTTCCATTGTTTGTTTGTAGATTTACAGCCGGGGTTGGGTTTGTTGTAACCCTGCCAAATATCTCTGCATGTAATTTTTGCTACATGCGTGCCAAATTGTTTTGGGACCTGAATGAAAAAGATCTCCGCTAGGGTGGTTGGACCTCAAAGTTTGGAAGTCAACCAAGTTTATTTTCAATCCATTGGCTGGCACTGTGATCAGGACCTGTTTATAGATCTCAGATGCGGATGCATGGTAGAAGCTCCTGGTGTGGTAGACCCTGGCAGACACACCCTAAGGGTGGACCATGTTTATTGCGTGTTTCCTCTGTTGAAAAGGCTGGATGACCACACACACAGATGGTTTTATTTACAAACAGCGGGAGGAAGTTTATTAATGTATGTGTGCATGTGGAAAGCCTATCAGACTTGAACTGTGCACAAGACCACCTCCTAACTGCCAGCAGGCACCCTCTGTTGGTAGTGTCAAGGTACAATGCATGCAAGCATAGTGCCCAGAAATAGAGTTTGCGGCAGTACCTTGTAAAGTGGTTTCAAATGGTAGTACCATGGTACTTTTAAAGGGATACTTCACCCCAAAATGTTTTAATTTATCACTTACCCACTTGCTCCATACCCATAAAAACTTTGTTTATCCTCAGAGCACAATTTAAGATATTTTGGAGACTTGTGTTTGACCCATTGACTACCAAAGACAATTGCACTGCCAAGGTCTAGAAAAATAATGATTTACGTCCATTTACGCTTTTATTTGAATGCTATGTATGCTATGTCCATTCAGCGGGTGCTCTCCAAAATGGCGCTACAGTGATGTTACGGTGGCAGGTTGTTGATTAATTTTAATAATTAAATTATTTTTGTTTTATTTCCAAACAAAAAGTATTCTTGCCACTGCATAACATTATGGTTGAACCACTGATGGCAGATGGAGTATTTAGATGCCTTTCATAATTTTTTTTAGACCTTGACAGTGTGATTTACTTGGAACTCACAGTTTTAATCCAAAATATCTTAAATCGTTAAAGGACGAATAAAGCTTTTATGGGTTTGAAACAACATGGGGGTAAATAAGTTCAACATGTCCCTTGGTCAACATCTTTGTTGTTGTTCCAGGGACAACAAAATATGCTGACCTAGGGATCAGGACGTGCTTTCATACTTACCATGGTAATGAATTGTTATTTTAATGGTACAAGTACATGGCCTTGGTGCAACCATGGTAAAATAGTAATAGTATCACTTGATATTAGTTTGGTTCCTTGATAATTGTAACATGCTACTAAAATGATTGTGTTTCAATGTTTTTGTACATGTATAATGGTATTCTTTATAGTACCATGGTAAATGTGTAGAAAGTATCAAAGTAAATCTTTAAAACCTGCTTAACCTTGTTGAAAAATAAATAATAATATAGTAATACCATGGTACTCATTAGTAAGATTCTTGGCCGCATCATCACAAGGGAGCCCGATGCACACTGATGATGTCACTGGGAGGCCTTTGCTCTTGTGATGTGTTTAGAATGCGGTCTGTTCACCCGTCCAAAACACGACTGCAACAGCTGCGCTCCAGAACTGCGGTGAACCGCTCACATACGCACACACACAAGTATACAACCAGCGCTAAATCTGTGACTCTAAAAATAAGCCCCTATGCATGCTGTACGTAAAGCTGATAGACGGGAGCATGATGGCAAACACACTCGCCCTCCTCCTACACATATGAGGAAATGTTCTCAGCAGGGAGGCGCTGATGATATGAAAGCCTTTGCAATCAAAGCTCTGTAGGGTGGAGCCATGCCAAAACATGCAGATGAGTATGCAAATGAAGACAGGGCCAGCTGGGCCTGACTGTGGCTGGTGGGTGTAGATCTAGCCGTGTGCAATAGCATGTGCAATATGTACATCTGTGTGTTTGAGCGAAAGGCTGAGAGGTGAGAGCTCGGGGGAGGAGGGTAAAGGCAGAATTGGGGTAGAAGTGGAGAGGTTGCAACAGCAGCCGTACATGCTGTGCACGCCATTCATTTTGAATGAAGTACATCCAAATGTGGGGAAACATGAATACACGGTCCTTTCGTTTGACGTGAACACTTGTCTATAATGCAATAGCTCCTCCAATATCGTACATGCACAGTTCGCACATGGCTTTCAGAGGCATGAATAAACACTTCTCCATACGCCTGCCTCCAAAGCAAGCAAAACATCAACCATTTAACTGAAAGATCATGATGGAGTGGTGTGTTGGCAAAACACTGCCTCTGACTCTGAATTAACACTCTGCTTCTAAACATGATGTATGCCAGTTGTGCCGTTGACAGATTGTGTTGGAACCAACCTGAGATTTTGCATCCGTACACCTCAAAGCGTAGGGCGATGCCAGTTTCCCAGGAATAGGGGCGGATACGGAGGTATCGCGTCAACGTAGGCTTGGGAAACATTGCTTTCGCTACATCGATAGGGTTGGTGTTCCCTTGGAAAATCTGTCGAATGAAGAACAAACACATTAATTATTAACATAGTTTGTTTAGAGGAGTCACCAAGGACAGACCTCTGAGGCCTGGGACTCACCATACATAAATGACAGGAATGTGTTTAGATCAGCGGCTTCAAATGTGACAACCTAAATAGAGCCTGAATTAGATTATCTCTGGAGCCAACTGGGTAGCAATACAAATGCCACTATGTGAAGTCATAGTCTGGGTTACAACTAGTGCTGAATGTTTTTGACGCTTCGGTTACACAATGGTTTCTGTTGTTGTTGCAACAGGCAGAGCCATGAATCGGATTGTGTTATGTCCATATGCACTGATTCTTGCTGACAGCTAGCACATGTTCTCTGTGAAGGGAGGATCTGGAGATGTGTCGAAGGAAGATGCAGTTGTTAGAAGACAGACAAATTAAAGCAAAGGCTACCTTGTTGTTCATAGTATCTCGTTTCACACGTCACTATATAAAGGTCAACAGGTTTCTAAGTACATCTTGAAAGATGTCTCATTTACTTCCTCAGTTCCAGATTGGGAGGAGAGTTAAGAATGAATTGCACTTGCTTTTTAGCACCTGATTCACTAAAAGAAGCCATGCTAAATATGAAGCCTATTGACTTCTGAACTGTTGGGTAGACAGTGTGCTCAGTGATCAGAAACATTTAGTATTTTCAATACACACTTTTTCGTAAGACTTTACGGTTATTTTTTTCAGTTGTTTGAGCATTGTTGTCTTTTATACAGTGTGGCATTGAGCCATTACAGAATGACCAAACCCTATCTGATTCCTGGAAAACTGATTATTATTTAATCCGTGTTCCCTGTTGCATATTCAATATTTATTTAAATCGCTTAAAAACAACAACAAGAGATGATTTTCAAGTATTGATGTACTGAAATTCTTAAGCACTTCACGGAAGCCACTTGTTCAAACCCTATTTAGTATTGCTGTTGCCACAAAGCAACAGGTCAATCCACTTGCTACAGTGATTTTACCCTGTTTAAGGGGCTTAACCCTTTAAGAATGGTAAAATCCCCGTAATGCACAGCCTCTTTGTCAGTATGTTGCTTTAATATCAGTACGTTCAACACAATTTATAAACTAGACAAGGTCAAACTGTAAGCTGAACAGGATGGCCAAGTGTTGCTAAGCCCCAGTCAGGGCATACAGCCATCCGTCTATCCCAGAATCCATGCTGCTAATCGTGTCCCTGGGCACTACTTGTCAAAACGTGTGTGTCTTGAAGGGAGACACATGAGGAGCCATCCACTATCTTTAAATGTCACGCCGATGCTTTGCTCTACTGCTCTAAGTAGTAAAAAGGCTTTCCTTTGTGCAACAACCCCACAGCAAAAATCTTGCTGTTTCAGCAGTCTGTAAATGGGCCCTCACCTCACAAAAGCACTTTAGAGCCAGGCAGACAGAAACAAGGCACCGCACCTTAAAAATGCAAGCTCTAAAAAGAGAACAGTGTACTTTAGTTGAGGGTCGACACAGAAATTGGGCCTTTGGGTATATTTAAGCTCACTGTTACTTCCAGGCATGAAGATGTGTACACACATACTGTAGACACACACACACACACACACACATGTCTGGTTTGCCATCTTCGTGGGGACTCTCCATAGGCGTAATGGTGTTTCTAC
>JAUCNO010000548.1:5561513-5578491 GCA_032353835.1 Enteromius viviparus | reverse complement strand
CAATTGGTCCCCACGGGGATATAAAAACCTGTCCACACACACACACACACACACACACACACACACACACACACACATTTTTTACTATTTTGGCAAAAGAAAATATCTGGACATGATGAGGTTTTGTGAGGTTCATTCAAATGCTTTCCATTGTGCTATTAGAACCTGTCTTGGCTATGATCCCCAAAATGCTGTCTAGGTAGGTAGCACACTAGATTTCAAGACAGATCCTATGTGCCAAATGTAATAGGCATGTCTTCCTGCAGTTAACTTTTCTGTGCTGAGGGACACATCTCACCCGATGGCTAATCGATCAGCGTCCTCATTCAATCCTTCACATGCTCAAGTGCTTCCAAGCAGCTGTTCAAACACTCTAAACCTGGTTAACCTTCTCATTCTCTCCATTTGCCCCTCTTTGTTTATTAAGTCCTTTGTTCCTCCTTTCAAGGAAAAAAGCCCTACCATAAATGTTGACATCATTCCTTTAAGGGAAAAATGTTCAGAAAAAAATCAGTCAGACTACTGTGGTGGCTTTGGAGTTGGAGTTTTTACAGAGCTTGCACATTCAGTCTTTGAGAGGGTGGATTAACATACCACACTGGGCACATAATGGAGTCAGAGAAACACAAGCCCTGCAGAACACATGAGCGTCTGCATCTGGAGCATGGATTGGTGTAATGGAGGCACGCGGTGACAGCGCTACAATACAGGAAGATGTTTACAGGGCTTCCTGCCAGCGAGCTCTGGAAATGTACCTAGTTACGGATTACTTCCATGTTAGGCTGAGAAAATAAAAGCTTCTTTATCATTTAGCGGAAAGTGGAACCAAACCTGATCTTCTACCAGAACTTTCGAACACTATTTCATTGTTATATGAAAATGTAACATTTAACTCTTAACGGAAAGTTCCAGGAATAAAACAAGTTAAGCTTTAGCCACCAAAGAAAGGCCTTTGACTTGCTGCTTAGTTTCAAAAAACAAATGCAGTGTTTACACTGGACACATATATAGTTCAAGGCATTTTTAGAGAGTGTAAAAGCATGTTTGTATTTTTGTTAAAAGTTCTTATAGCAATTATTCTATACAGCTTTTGGTTTATGAGACCTGACATGCTAACATTAGTTTAATCAGTGGTTCTCAACAAGTTTCAAGGTGACCAAACACTAAATTAATCAAGCCCTTAACAAGGTGATGGATTGACAGATTAAATCATGGCTCCCACTATCTCGGAAAACTGGGATATATATTAAAATGTCTTTTTTAAACCTGGAAAAGTCATGCAAATCAATAAATGCATGACATTTTTATTAAATTGTGTTATGCTAAGCTCTAAAATATTTTATTGGGACATTTTCAAAACATCTTTTAAAAATCCAATCTAGTAAATGATGAGCAGAAATATTGGGGCTTTGAGTATTGTTGTGGAGAAAGATGGATAAGTAAATAAGTCACCTTCTGTTTTGGGCCATCCTTAATAGTTATCCAGTCTTCTCCGTTTGAGCTTACATCCACCTTGTAGAACTTCACATAGTATCTCTTGCTGGTCTCTTGAGAGATGGCTCCCTGTGTGCCGATCGCCGAGACAAAGCGCAGGAATCCAAGATCAACCTGAGGAGAGACGGAGAAATATTACTCCTATATTACTCCGAACAGAGGGAGTATCACTTTAAAAGTGGCTTATCGGGTGTCACATATTGAGTTCATAAGACCCCAGGTGAATATTAGAATGAAAGATTAATTTTAATGAATCCCAATTTAATAAAGCATATTCAATGTGACGATTTAATTTCCTGAACGGGAGACAAGAGCTTATTGGATGAGGAAGGATATTTAACTTCATAGAGCCTGTGTCGGGGGAAGAAAATCGTTTGAAAGGAAACGTGCATTTCAGACGTGTGCTGTATTGAAAAATGAATGCTTCATAAAGAAGTCATGAGTTGTGATGTCATTCCCGTGAGTGTGTCTGAGAGGCGGTCAGGAGAATGTGGTCAGGGGTTACTGGAAGAGAAAACACTGGATAGAGATGTGGGTGATCTGGTCAAATTCAGGATTATCAGAGCTGTAATACTCAGGATAGGAAGCGTGTGCGCGGTGGGTTATCTCATTTAATATCTCATTTTTGTTATATGCAAAAGAAAAAAAAGAAGAAGAGATCTTTGAGCGGGATTCACTTCCACAGAATTTACTGAGCAAATGGACGGTGAAAAATGCCAAGCAGAGGTTTTTGGGGAAATGCTTTAGTTCTCAGAAAGTGATGTCATCCCTCACAGCATCTTCAAAAATAGAGACGATCCGACATTTACTCAACGTCAGTGGCGCATAGCAGGATAACATCCATGCAGTGGATCTGTTGTAGATACTATTTTTTTCAATACATATCATATTCATTTTGTACTCGGCATGAACAAACATAATTGTTTTGCTAGTCTTAAACTCAATTAGTGAAGAAAGAGCTAATTGCAAACCCTGTCGGTTCCCTATTGTGCAGCATTTGTACGTCCGGACTCAGTTTAACCATATTAAAAATATAAGGTCTTTGTTTCTGAAGTTGGCTGAACGAGTGCTGCTCTGATCTGGCTGTGCTAAAATATACATGGCAGGAAGATAAGAGAGCTGAGGAACAGCCAGCGATTTGAGATCAGAAGGCTTGGCTGGAGAGGAGACAGTCTGGATCAGTTTCCCTCACACCAGCTGATCACAGATCAGAACTAATGAGCGCCTCGTGATTTATTAACCACTCTCTGCTTCAGAAAGACAAAGAGAAAGAGGGAAAAAAGGTGAAAGAAACTAGAGAAATAAAACACTAAAGAAGAAATCCAGCATTCATAGTACATTTTACTACAGTAACCCTTTATAGACTACTGTATAAGAAAACATATTTCTTTATATATTTACAGTCAATAGGTTAAATTAATCAATACCTATTGAAAAATACATAACATATTGCTAATATATTACAACATATTGACATTTTATATTAAATAATGTACTTCATTATATACATATGTAAACAAATAAATAAATAGGAAAATATTGAGAAATTACTAGTGCAGTTTTCATCTACATTGCTATATATTTTTCATGTGTATCAGCACTGTCCATGCATATATTGCAGTATATTGAAAATATATAAGCACTGGTTCCCCAAATATTTAAATGATTATGTAATATACTATATATAGTATCAGTATTACAACCAGTAAGATATGAAATTCTACAGAAATTGTGATTGTTTTCAAATAAATACATAAATACTCTCCCTGTCTGCCATTGGTCAACAAATAAATTCAATCTGCTTTAAACTCACACCATTGGTTAAGCTTATTAAAACAGGATACACATTTTAACATCAAGAAAAAACTAAAAAATCCCTTCAAAAGCAAACAGTACGCGCAGGAGATTAAGGGAAAGCCCCGGTTCCTCATGGGAACTCCCTGGCTGAGAAACTCCACTTTCTGTCTTTCAGAAAACAAGCCATTCCAAAAGTGTATCACACTTCCTTATAAGGAGACGGGCCAGACCCGAGTGTGGGCATTTCATCTCAAAAATCATGACCGCAGAAGCACAAACAATGATACATTATATTATCTTTACAGTTAATATTTTTACATTTGAAACCATTTCAACTGACTTTTAAGGACATCTGAAGTTGCCAAACTATTATATTAGTCACTAGTGTGACTATGCAGTTTTATAACGGTCAGGCCAATTTTAAAGTCTGCAGCAACCACTGTGGGAAAGTCTTCAAACTGGAATCCATACGACTCCAGAGGAAAATGTGCTCAAGCCAGCTGACTCTGCAAAGCGTACCCTCTGCTTGTTATTTTGAATTCCTCTCTGTTTCTATCGTTGTTTAAGTGTCTGAATATATCCCACTTATCTTTTCGGCAAAAACCCAAATGGAAGTATGTTTTCATAATTATGTCATGGGAAAGTCTGGTGTGTTAAAACTTGCTCATTTGGCCAGAGTCCATCTGTGAAGTATGGACCTCAGCTTAATTTTTCAGAGATAATTAAATTTACAAAGAGTGTGTGTTTTATTACACCAGAGCCTGTGTGTGTGTTGGAAGGGACAGTTCTTGCCTTTGGCCTGCATGCAAGGAAGTGGCAGAAATCTAATCTGCCTAAACCCAGTGCAAACTCACTGAGGCTTCTCATGCTAATTGTGTTGAATTAAAGAAGCGTCAAACATGTCTGCCTGTTTCCTAAAGCTGTGACAGTTGTGTTCATCCTAGCATGGGCTTGTTATGGTGTTTGGTGGCTGTTTCAACAGAGTGTTTATTTAGCTTCGTGTGCTTGCAGGGAAGATGATTACACAGGGGTTTTTCAGTGTTTTTCTTAAAACAATTTATCATTCGTGGTCTGCAAAAATAAAGCATCATGCATTAATATTGTCTCTATTCTGTCTGTTTCTTGTCTTGCATATTAGTGGACAACAAAAATCCACAAATTGGTCAGTCATTAGAACCACAACTGCTCTTGTGTATCTAAGGCTCAAACGCCATCTGGTGCAGGTTATCCAGGAGGAACTAAGACATTGAGCAGACAGATGCGCGACGGCCCAGTCAAAGCAAACACAAATGTGGGACGGCAGGTTTCGCGGGGCAAAGTTCTACTTCATCCATCAAACCTCGGCTTCCTCCCACCATCCCATCCCACGACACCTGGTTGCTCCGAAAGCTCCTCTAAAATTCCATTAACCACAGGTATAATTAATTCACATTTTCATGAAAATTGTATTACTGCCAGCTGAGAGATCTATAGGCTCCTCGAAGACCTCACATTTATCACCCAATTTACCTAGTGGAATTAGCTGGAGTTATTTTTAGAACTTTTTTTTATCATTTGTAAATTTATGCATGTGTCTGAATGGTGATCACGTGCTTCTCTTTCCTTAACTTAATCTAATAGGTGGATGGTTTGAAAGTAGGGCGAATATTTAAAACACACACAGACAGAGAGAAAATAATATCAAAGTTAGGGAGACACTAATCTAACTCACATAAAACACACACAAAAGCTTCTTTCTTTCAACCACCTGTGATATAATGCTCGCTTTTAACAATTCAATCAGTTACAGACAGATTATACTTAACAATAAAACAAGTCCAGACCATTTTTTCTCATTGAATATACTGTTTGACTTGAAAACATATTACAGTATGTTTAAAATACGTTTTGTATGGCTGAATCTTGGACTAAAACCATGGTTTTATTACAGTTAGAAGAAATGTGGTCCCTGAGTTGGAATGAATGACATGGATTTCTGCTAGTCTTTGGACCTCTTTCACATTAATGAGCTTAATGTATTTAACATGCACCTGGATCCATATTTAATTGGGAGAAAACGATATCAAAGAAGATATCTTAAACGTTTCAAGCTAATTACATGTAGGCACTGAATATGGTTTAAACTCTAAATCATAAGAATGTACCTAGCGCAGGTGTGATGCTAGCAGGGTGGCCTAGCTTGACACCAGCTCTGCAGGCTTTGTCAGTAGAGACTCTCATGTTAATTACAGTCCCACTGTCTAATTACTCATCAGCTGGCAGGAGAACAGCACCCGTCTCAAAATAGCAGCAGCTAATCCTTTAATTGAAGATAGAAAAAAAATCCAAGCAAAACAATGGAGAGCGGACATAGCTGCGTCTGGATGACCATCGCTAATGGAGAGCATATGTCGATGACATGCGAAAGCAAACAGGATATGGCCAAGTGCGTTGTTTCTGGAGTGACATTTCGCCCCCATGTCACGCTCATTCTGGCTCTTTCCCTCGTTTCAGTCAACCTGAGTCTGAGAGCAACGTTTTTCTCAGAGGAAGTCTGTAATTAAGTCTGCTTGATGGCCCTGGAATTCCAACCTGTTTTTGTAGCAAAATGGGTCAGGAGTTAAGGCAGGGTGGCACAGGGGATAAGAATAAGAGGGTGGGGTGGTGTCTCAATCATTGTTTTCATCTACGGCCCTGGCACATTCCCTCCTCACCTGCATCAATCAAGCTGACGGCTTCCCGTTGAACCGGGCGACACAAAACCTGGTTGGCACTCTACAGTTCCAGACTTGAAAACATCACCCTTATTGTTTTGAACGTTATGACCTCTTGTCAGAGATGCTTTAATGAACAAAATGAAGGTAAACATCTTCTCCAGTGATGCGAAGGAGAAAAGCCCTCGCCTCCCTGCGAATCAGGCCCTGATCAAAGCATTTAGCACAACAGCGGGAAAGACGTATGCAGTGGGTTTATAAATGAACCGCTGCGTATTCCGAGCACCGCCGCATAAACGCAGGCGGCTGATGCGTTTCGCTAGACCTGAGGACGAGATTGATTGCGAGGCTGAGATTAATGAAACAGAACATGATCTATAATGAGCAACTTCTATTCAACCATTAGGAGCTAGACAGGAGCTTTCAACTATTGACGGTTGACTTTTTCCCAGATCAAAATGCATAATTCATAAAAGTGCTTTGATGCTCCTGGAGTGGATGAGCGTGCATTTATTGCATCACTTGCAATACACCGCATTGATGTCTACCAAAACAGGATCTGTTCTTCATTATGCCAAGCTCTCCACAGGACTGAAAATCTGCCATCCATAAGAACCTTCACAGCGTCTGTTGTTTTAGGTTACGGTCTTCTATAAATCGGAAGTCTTTCCTTGAGAGAGAGAGTCAAAATGTGTTGTACAGATGTACTGTAGGTATCTCGGCTTGTCACGCTTTAACACGATCTTCCGATTGAAACCAGGCCGTATCCATGAACATAATACACTGGGAGCCAGATTTCCGTGTTCTGCGAGACTTAGGCCCTTCTCTCATTCATCATACGTCTGATGAAGACCTTAACGGACTTTTGATTTCCAGCATGGCACAAGCTCTTGTAAATGGACAAGCCACTGTAGCTCACTGGCTTAGCTCAAGATCTCCTGAGCCTCGACTAATTATCAGCAGTGCCAAGCTGGGAGCATTAGACCCTGAATCTAATTTGAAGCCGCATTAAGATGCATGACAAACGCTCTCTTTTTGACACCTTCTGGGTAGAAAAAAAAAAACTGCAAGGAATGGGGATTTTTAACAAGGAAGAACCGGGCATCTATGAATAATATAAATGTCGGCTGTAAATTACATTCGAGAGTGTAAATGTAATAAATAATGAACTGATAATATGCGTTGGAGGACATGGGAGCGAGCGAGTTGTGCGTGCCAAGTGGACTGCGCCATTAGATGGAGAAATACTGTTGTGGTGGGTCATGTTGCTTAATGGAAGCGAAATGAAGAATTCCACTCTTTTAATAACGCTTGTTATAATTAAACTCCTCCACAAGTGCCGGGCACGAGAGAGAGAGAGAACGAGCGCAGGACGTCTCCAAATTATAAATCATTCATCCTCGGCAGGGTTCTGCCTTTGTTCCCTTGGAAACAGATGTGCGGGGTTCAACTTTGACATCTGATTGGCGGAAAGGGATTTACAGGGGCACGGTACATGGGGGCTGAAACAGAATACGTTTGATTTGCTGAAATTTCTCCCACCAAAAAGTGTACCCTTCCTCTAATCAATACCCTATAGAGAATTCCAGGCGGCTGCAAAATTGTGCTCTCTTCAGCTCGATACCGCACTGTGGGAGGCGAGTCATTTAGGGTTTCATTAATATCCGAAATGACTAAACAAGTTCAGCAAGCCAAGAGGGTGAACAGTTGCAAAGTCTACTTAATTATCCTGAATAAAATATGAAGTGGCAACTGTGAAATGATGTGGAACCGATTGGTTTGGGAGCTAGAAGAGAAATTTTCTCTGATCTTTTAGACTCATTTAAGTCACATAAGCAGAATGTTTCTTTTCCGAAGACTTCCCACTGCATGGAAACAAGATAAAGCTAAATATTGCAACAGCATTGCCAAGCATTGATAAATATACTGTCATCTTACAAACATGAGCATCCTTCACTTAAAGTGACGGCCTGTAAAACGAGTAGAGGCTAATTATCGATTGCTTCTTAAAGAACATCCTGGCAGAGTGTTAGGATAGTTCATTGTGCTCTGTACTAAAGTCCCGATCAATACCGTATTGACAGGAACTGGTAATCTATAAGCATAATGAGTCCATCTAAACAAAGGAGAACTTTGAATTACTATGATCAAAAGCACTCGAGAAACAGTTACAATCCTCAACTTGACCAGACTCCCCATTGTATCCTCAGGGCTGTACTTGTGGTATTTCTTCCTAAAATATGGAGCAGAATGTGTAGCCACTGGGGGAGAACTTGTCTCCAGTTCCTCAGGAAATGCATTTACATCGAAACGAAGAATTAAACATTGTGGTTTCTCTTCTCTGCTAAGTTGAGGCACTGTCCTCTAATTCAATTATTTTCTGGTTTAGAACACAGACAATATTTTGATAGCAATAAGGAAAATCTGCTTAACAGACCTCCCCTAGCAAATACTTGGCCGTGGGTCACGACTGTTATTAGCCTCCTGAGGAGTTTCTCTGGCCCAAATTTTCCAGTCAGGCAAAGATTATAAAACAAGTCTGGCTTTTGAGGGTACCCTTGAGGTTTGGGTCACAGAAAAGCCCCTAAGTGCAAAAAAAGGCCAGCAGAGGTGCCGCAATGTTTGTGTAATCAACACAGTGACTCCTGCCAAGAGTTTTTCACAAATTCATGCGACTGAAAAAAGACAAGTGCAAATAATCTGCTGTCCACGCCACTGTCCTTGTGTGTGGCCACATTCCTTAGAATGAGCTTCAGGTTTCTTATTGTCTCTCGGACATTAAGATCATGTTAGATACACCCAGATGCATCTCATAGACAGTCTTTGTTAAGGTTACAAGCATCTGTTGGCCAGGAAGACTCACTGGGGCCAATACATTTGGGTTTTAACATTCCATGGCTTTCAACCAAAGGGCAAACTTCAACAGATGTTGCTGCTGGTCTTCCAAAGAGAGCCAGTGGCAAAAGCATCTGCAAGGCTGCCTGATCAAGCCGAATATAGCTAGGGAAAGTTCCCAACTCAAAAATCAGAAAAGCGTGAGGGAATTTCAAACTTTTCGTTGTATAGACTTGACTTCTCTATTCTTCAGAAAATATCACAGAATTTTCTATTCTCTGCCAAGGACAAATCCCTCCTCCATTACTCATTTATAATAGACTGCTATCTTCAGTAAAAGCGTGTGAATCCTACAGTACCTGGATCCATTCTTTGTTCGAGTCCTCCGCAGGGGTCCAACCGTTCTCGGGGTTGTTGAGTCTAGATCGCTCCGGGGACCAGCTGGGGTTGTATTGGGATGAGGCCATGATTTGGTCGGAATGGATTTCCCCAGTTTCCATACCCAAAGGCTCGGTGCAGTCAAAGTCTGAGGAAAGCACAGAGAAAAGAAAAAGGGGTGGGGGAGTTGTTAAAATGTCATTTCACAATCTAAATAAAGAATACATCAGATCACAACCCAAACTAAGACCTTTCTCTTGGGAATGGGCCACTCTGAGGCAAAGTACCGTAGGTTTCCATCTCTTAGTACCAGAATAAATCATACGCACTTTTCTTTCCCCCAGTTTAATGGAAGCACTGTGGGAAGTGTACCACATTAAGACGCAAACCTTTATTCATAAAACATTCAGTTTAAGCTCTTAAGTCCAGCGGTTAGAGAAGTCTTGAGGTTCACAAAAGAAGTGCCTCCTGAAGGTGCACAGTTAAATGGCACACGGGAAGGCCATTTCCCCAGCGTCAGCATTCGGAGGAATGTAAAGTCAGAGACGCTTCTAGCATGTCTGTGTTTTCAGATGGATAGAGAGAGCAGGTTGTATATCACTCCTCATGTCATGCCACCCAGGATAAGGCCATGCTGATTGTTTTGTGACGTTATGGGGCAGTCGTCTCGAGGCATGCCGGCCGTGTGTCGGAGACAAGCAAAGTTCACAGTTTGACCTCCAAAGGGCTTTTTCCAGACGCTTCGGCACAGAATTTAGGACTCTTGAGACAGTGAATGATAGGGAAATGTTGAGGCTGATGTGGGAGACATGCTAATTTATTTACAACAGGTCACAGAATGTAAGGAAATGCATGTTGAAACAGGGTGAGCTCGTGTTACCTAATATAACAGTGAAAGCAGGTCAGATTCGCACATACCCAAACAACAAAGCAAAAACATACAGGCCTAAACACATGTAGCAGATGGAGAAAGCATGCGTGTTAGACAGACACAAGTTTTATTTGTTTATTCGCATCGAGACATAAGCACTTTTCTGCAAACCTAGGGATCTGCCTTACTAGACAGAGCAAATTTCTGCTGCTGTTCAAATTTTAAGGCAAGATTGCATTTATTCTTTGTAATGTAAGCAATCACAGAATGCATTTTGATTAGTGCTGCTAAATGATTTATCGCAATTAACTGCATCCAAAATGTTTAATTTTAAATTTAAATAATATGTATGTGTGCTGTGTATATTTATTAAGTACATGCATGTATATATTTAAAATATATAAATGTTATGTTAGTGTATTAAATAAATTAATATAAATTACACAAATATAAGCGTAATATACTTAAAATATACTGTAATTTATATATATACACATATATAGAAATAATAAATATACACAGTAGACACAAACAAAAACTTTTATTTTGGATGCAATTAATCGTTTGGTGTCATTAAAAATAATGAAAAGATTTTGGAAAAACATTTTGAAATTTAATTGCATTAAGAGCGTACATTTAATTCAGAATTGAAAAGTATTTTTACTATTTTATCCAAGATTCTTGCAAGGGTATACTAGAGTCACCACGGATGCTTTCAAAATACCAACATATTGTAGAATTATATAAAAGTATTTTGTGTCGAAAATAAAATCACTTATCAATTTGTCAAAAACAAAAGGGATTGTTGTGTGTTTTCTCATGCGCTTCTCATGAATTTCTCTCTTTTACCCTTGAAACCTCAGCTTAACTTAATCTTAACATTACTCATTCTCTTTTGTTCTGTTTTATCTCTCTATCTCGTCAAGCCATCTATCCACTTTCCACCCTTTCATTCTTTAGAACAATGACTGAAAACAACCAGATCTCTGGTCTGATTACATCTGGCATCCGTCACTGTTCGGTCCAACTCGGCAGAGACCATAAATCTATGACGGTTCACTGACAAAATCCTTCACATAAAGACTTATTGCCAATGGCGATCTCCTTCCTTCCTGCAAAGCACAATATACTGGTAAACATGTCGAACTGCGAGAGAAGCTGCCACAGAATGTAAATTTATGGAGCCAATAAATAATTGATAGACTGCGACTGTTCGGCAAAGCCCCTGCTGAGAACACACCGAATGTATTCTTGAGCGTGAGCCGGGATGGCAGAGATGTAGTACGCACCTTGATGTGTACTGAGAGCTCAAGCTGAAATATAGCATGGTACACCGGTTCACAACATTAATGGCAATGTGCTCTTTATGCTATATGCAATATGTATCCACCTTAAACTGGTATGAGCTGCAATTATACTGGACATTTGTGTTGAATCACAAGCACTACTACTTGTCATGTTGAACAGGTATGTTCTCAAGGGTAGGTGACAGATAGACTGTGAGAAAGACAAATAGAGGAGTAAGAAGTGTAGGATTGAATGAGGGATGGTGGTGTGTACTGAAATTAAATGTTTAGTTGGAGCATCTCTTAAATTGGGGTGAAGAGGTGAGCCCTCTGGGTGAGCTGGTTTGGAAAAAAAGAGTAAACCAATCCCCATAAAGCAGGGCAGATGGGTCATGACTCTTCACACAATCACTTAATGAAAGAGAGCCACAGCTGAGCGGGACTTCCTCATGTCATATCATATTGTATTAGCATGTTTATGGGGTTAAACTCCAACTAACAGGGTGTGCTTTTAATAAGTTTATAAGTTAATAAGAATCTCTGTTTTTATTACTGTAACAAGATTGACACACTGAAATATTTAATCGCACAACATGACTAGTTATGTGATCTTAGCAACATGTTATGCACAATACACAACCTCTTCTAGGACACTGATATGACTGGAGACTGAATTTAGTATCCATTCATGAATTATTTGATGCACTTTAAGCATTGCAGTATTGACTTACCATCCAGAACTGTTCTTTCCAGCACAGTGAAGTTAGCTGAGAATCCCTCTTTTGCAATAGCACTGTCTGTGTTGATTGTCAAAGCCAAGATTCCAGTGTAGGATATGATCCGTCCTGGAGTATTTTGTCCACAGTATCTGCCAATGTACGGACCAACTGTGGAAAGAGAGACACGATTAGATACATATAATAATCTACTATTCAAGCTGATGCTGTAGTGTGTGAACGTCAAGGACAGTGTGATCGGTTGACCTTGTATTACTGCATTGACTGAACAAAACATTCTCTCTGCACCTTGTCGTTGATGGAAATGAAAGGGCAGTGTCTGTTTTGTACGTGTCTGTGACCTTGGGTTTCTGTTTTCAGTGGCAACCATAAATTCCTGCACTTATTGTTCGTTTCAGGGCCACTTTAATGTGACTTCCCAGAAGCCACTTTAAAAGAAAAAAAATGTGTAGGAGTTGGAGGGGACAAGAAGGAAGGAACTGAACACAAATAAGGCTGTGAATTAAGAGGTATGAGAGAAGGACATGCTTTGAAGCTGTATTGAAAAAGTATATAGTATTTCATACTATATGCACATGTCTTTTCAGGTTAAGGACATTTTAAACTTTGGATTAAGGAAACTTGCTAGAATGTAAAGGCAAGTTGTTTTGCAACAGACAACCAAGTATAAATGGCCCCAGTGCTAGCCTTATTAACTATGTATGAGCTTTGGAAACTTAAATTACACTGAAACGACACTTTCTTTTGTGCATGCTTTTAATAAAATTAACCCCGTAAAAATGCAAATAGCTAGATTAACCCAAGGTATACAAATATACATGAAATCTCAAATCCCGAGTCAAAGGACTTATTACTCACCCTGACTAAGAATCACACGAAACATGAAAGATCTGGGATTATGTTCAAGAAGAAACTGTGATTGGCTCTTCGAGAAGATGCCCATTACAGTCCAGGAGATTAAACAGATCTACCAGCACTGTGTGTGTGTGTGATTATATAAAACAGATCTATGGGTTTACACAAATCTTAATCTTCATGAGAATTCATGGAAACAGGTGCATTCAAGTGTGCATATATGTGTGTGCTTGTGTGCTGAGACAGCTCTGGGTGTGGTGAAGCATCCGGATTATCTGCATGACTCAACAAGGCTATGAAATTTTAAAGAGCCTCTCCATGAACCCATCCAGCATGTCTGCTCTGGTGGAGGAGGAGGGGGCTTTACAAACCTCTGCCAGGCTGTGACTGCCTCAAAGTGGGCGGCCAGTGGGTGATGGAGGGGTGGGCTGAGGGCTCGAGGCTTCTGTCTCATGCCTCGCAGGCTTTCCACACTAATGCACTTATTGATTGGTGTGGCTCCACAGGTAATGCAGCTAGTGTCTGAACCGTAGAGACGAGTTACACCGAGGCCCTAAGGCACCAGGGCCTACCCTTTAAAGTCTTGTCTTCAACTTCCCTCTTGGCTCTTTCTCTGTCACTGTGCACTTGTGGGACACCTTTTTTATTGTAGATTTTTCAACAGAAGCTGCTGGGACTCACAGATTCACAGCGTATCCTCAGAAGAATGCTGAAACCAATTTAAAGAATTTTAACTGATGAGAAAGCTCAAAAGGCTCGATCTCAGATCAAAGGTGTCATTTGTTCACGGCTTCTCTCTTCCGTCAAGACAGAAAAAAGTCGATAATGAAGTGGAAACTGAATAAGACCTCTGGTCCTCGCAGACTTCCTTCCCGCTTTGAGCTGTAATCTTCCTGTTGGGCTTTTGGGTGTGTATATGCAGTTCAAACACACACACACACACAAATAAAAACTGTAATTATCTTGGAGAACAGAATATTTCTGGTGTTATGACAACAGTCTACATTCCAGAGTCTCTCACCCCAAGACCACAGTCTAATGTCCAGAGAACAGCTACTAATGGGATAAAGACTTACTAACATGTTTTCAAATACTTAAATAATGTAAGTGTATGAATACGAGTCCAAATCTTATCGACTCTTGGCCATGCAGAGGAGAGGGTTTTTTTGCTTGTGAAACACAGCAAGTGGATTGAGGTCAGGCGTCTGTTCTCCCCTGGAGATCAATCATACGGCATTGTTATTTAGTCATAGCATCTGGCTTATCTGTTAAAGGTCATTTCCAGAAGGCCAAAGATGAGACCCTCCCAATTACTTCCACTCTGACCATTAGTTTCATTTTCTAGACTGCCTTCTTCAGTATTGAACTTCAGCACTGTGTTTTCTGAAATCAAATTGGTGCCATCTCAAATAAAACGTGTAGTTATAAAATAAATCGTTCCTTCATGGTTACAAAATCTGTTATGGTAGCAGGAATGATGTTGTGCCTTATTTAAGGTTCATAAGCAATAAGTCTAATCACAATCACAATTATCAATGCAAAAATGCAATAATTCCACTTAAGATATCTTTAAGATAAGTGTTTAAGATTTCTTAAGGGTTTTTCCCTTATTTTAAATATAGTTTTAGTTTATTATTGTAATACCATGCATATTTTTACAGTTTTTTTGCAATTTAAAGAAACACTTGACATTTAAGGTTTTATAGATAAGTTTTTCAGTTTAAATATTTCAGCTTATTTATTTTCATATAAAATATGACACGAGTTGCTTCATACTATTATGTAACTCTATTATGTTAACTAATTAATAATCACAATTACAAATTCAAGTGAACCCTACCTTTAGGCTACATAATACTTCTCTAAAATGCACACTTTTAAGTTAGATAAGGCACAGAGTTGATCCGCTAAAGCTCCTGCTATGACTAGCTGTTAAAGTCACAATTTTTGCAAACTGTTTTGATAGCTAGAAAAAAAAAAACTCCTAATAACAACCTAGTACACTGAGTTGGTGTGGTTTGGATAGAACACTCACGTTTTCTATTTTACGTTGTAAAGATCTAGTATGCATTCTTGTCATTTAATGTCATGTTGCAGTAGACTGAAGTTAATTGTTGCTGGTCCTTTGAACTGTGAGTATTTGAGAACCAATGTGCAAACAACATCCACTAAGTGATGTCAGATTTTCCTGTTTGGGGCAACAGAGCTCTCCAATGACTCACCTCCAGGGAAGCCATCCCAAATCTCCAGGCGGTCGTAGCGGCAGAACACTCCAGTGGGTGGCTGCTTGTCTGGCTCCAGCTCAAAGCTCTCGAACTCCAGAACAATCTCCGACATCTTGGGAGCGAAGATCATGAATGTGCAATCCAGGTTGTTGGGGTACTTCTCTGGAAAACCCGGCGACTTGATGACTCCGCTGCTGGAGGTGAAGTTCCTGGAGCATTCTTGACCTGAGGTGGGCACAGAGAGGAAGGAAAAAGTTAGGATTTTTTGTTTGTTCACTGAGACAGATAAAGTAGGGGGGAAAAACAAACAGTGAAGAAAAAACATGGTGGTCTGTGTTGTTTTGCTCGATGATTGCATGGTTTATGGGCCGTGGTGGAGGCCCACCCTGCTCGGGATATGGCTGCTGCCTGATTTCTTGAGTGTGTGGGCTAATGATGAAGATGAAACAACAAGAAGTAAAAGCGCATATGAGCCCGTACTTATTAAATGTTTCATATACATTCTCTGTTGTATGGTTGGGGCTTAAAACAACACATTTAATACACAGCAAAAATATAATCATAATACTTTATAAAACTCACTTTCTCTATCCTTCAGAAATACACATGCACACTTTTATATCAGCATTTACCCAGAACTCCCTGGTGGACTAGTTTGTTGACGCAGTGTGTTGTTGAAGTTCACACATACATCACTACTTTGCACTTACACAACGCTCGCTTGGCTAAAGCTGTTGCGTGATGAATAGGCTCAGAGCTCTAAGAGTAAATATGCTCTTGTTACAGACGGATGCATATAGGATCACCTCTGGATCATCAACACTGAAATGTCAACATTACGTTAGCACTGCACCTAATGTAGTGTGGAATCGTGGTTATTACTGCGGGTGCAAAAGTTTAAAGATCATGAACCAGAAGACGGATGACAAATAATGATGTCACTGTGGCTAAAAAACAAAACCCATATTACTTATTTCTTTAAGTGGAAGATAAAAGTGTAAGTCTTGAAGAGTTCTCAAACTGCTTTCTGGTAAAAAAATAAAATTGGATGGGGACCAGGGTGGCCACTTCTGTTCTTAATCATCTTCTGAAACCACAGATCTAAATTTAACTCATCGTTCATGGAAAACTTCTCACTTTTCTTAGATGTTAGAGAGCAGCTCGGACATTCTACCTCACATCTCCTATTGTGTTCTGTGAAAGAAAACAAGCTACAGGGGTTTTGACAGAATGGAACATGAAATGACTAACATGCAACCCTTTAAAGGATGGGAAGTATGTTTTTCGCAGGTTTAAAGGGAATGTTAAAGAACCTTGGGTGCATAATTTAATGCCATCAAAAACTCTAGCACAAAACCTGTAAACTGCTTGTTTTTATCTTTCTTTTTATGCATTTTCAGTTTTTCCTGTGCTCTAAAGAAAATGACCAGCACGGGAATTTTACGCTAAAGTGAGTGGACATTTAGTTCACTACTTAAACAGTAGGGCACAATTTCCACACTTTTAGTCTTTTCACATAGATGTAAAATTTTAAACATTTAATATTATATTTCTTATTCATATATATATATATATATATATATATATATGTACAGTGCCCTCCATGGTTTCTACTGTAACGCGTGAAGAGTTTGGAGAACACCTGATAAGAGATAAGACCATTCCTTCATCCAGAATCTTTCCAGAGCCTTTAGATTACCAGCTCCATTATGGTTTTTCTCTTTAGAAGGGAACTTCACTCAGGGTTCAGGTCAGAGGACTGGGACAGTCATGGCTAAAGCTTCATTTTGTGCTCAGTGACTAATTC
>JAUCNO010000548.1:5537650-5561413 GCA_032353835.1 Enteromius viviparus | reverse complement strand
GCTAGCATGTTTCTAGCATGATTAGCATGTGACTAGCATGTTGCTAGCATGTTTCTAGCATGATTAGCAAGTTACTAGCATGATTAGCAAGTTACTAGCAAGTTTCCTTGCATGTTACTAGCATGATTAGCAGTTGGCAGAGTCTTGGCTCATCTGAACATTCAGTGAATGGAAGTCTATGGGATTTTTCCATTTTTAATCGCAATCTTTCTCAAGCCAACTTAACTAAATACGTTTGAGCACTGTGCTTGGTAGTCTACATGTTTCACGTCTGTCTTGTTTTGCTGCCTTGCAAACAATGGTAAATCCTCTTGGAAATGCAAATCTGGTTTTGTTCTCCTTTTCTGTGCCCAATATCCCTTCAATCTATTTGGCCTTTGGGGATTCCTGTAAATTGGTTAAAGCTGTATATATTTATGATGTCCATACACATGTACACACACACAGAGGATGTGTAAAATAACAGATTCCAGCAGTGATATCATGAATATATTCATCAAGTGCCCTTCACAGTTAGCAGGACGCTCCCCGTGACCCTCTGCACCGAGATTTAAAATGGCCTTTTCGTTTTTTATCATTCAGACCACAGAAATAACAACGCTTGGATGCCAGCTTGCTTCTTGAGTGTGCGTGTGTGTGATCCAAAGTGTCCGTCAATCCTACATCTTCTTTGCCAAGGAGGAGCCTTGAGGCTGGAATATCTTCATTTGCCGTTAAAGAGTGTCATCTCTTCCCGCACCTCCTGTGACGCAGGGCTTGTGAGCGGACGGTGTGTGGCGTTAGAGGTCAGGGATAATGAGGTCCGTGGGGACCGGCGTAATCGCCAGCTTTGGCACCGAACATGGCTATAAACAACAGAGCTTGTCGCCTGGGCAACGGCGGCGGTGCAGCGACTCGGGCGTAAAATAATGATGTTCGCATTAACATGGGCTAAGTACTGAAAGCTAGGGAAATTTGGAGAGGCACTTGATACTCCTGCACTTTCCTTCATTCGTTTTGTCTGTCTCCTCCTAATTAGATATTACCAGCCGTCTTTAAAAGGCTGGCTGTGATTTCTGCCTTTCTTTGCCCTTGAGTGAACATCCTCTGCTTGCTTCTGAACACAAGAGGAACGGGCGGAGCTTTCTCTTCTTCTCCACCCTAACGAGGAGATTTTAGAGTTACATGCGGCTGTCCGGCTGTGGAGAAGATTAGATTTTCTGTAAAAGTTTGGGTGAATGTCATCTTAAGACTTAATGAGAATAGACATTTAAAAACAATATATATATATATACGTATATATAATATAACTTGTTAAATCACAAACACAGTTTAAGAATTGTTTTCTTCATTACATGAGTTAATCTTTGGATGCAGAAATAACACCCACATATTCAGCACAAAACATCTGCTTTGTGTTTTCTTCTGTCACTGAAAAAAAATCAGGATTAGGCATAAAACAGTAAACACTTGAAAATGAATGAATTTAAAAAAATAGCTGTAATCTCTGCTCACGAGAAGACAGGAATCACGTTTTTTTTTTATTTAAAGAGAGAATGAAAAAAATGCCACAAAATGCATCATATTCTGTCTTATTTTAGCGGTGTATTGTCTTATGTGATTGTAGATGCTGTAGCCAGGTCTGGTAACGCTCTCAGACTGATTTCTTCATGGCAGCTCTGTTATAGCTCTGTGTTTTCTGACTCCATTTTGTCTGACCTTCTGCTCTTTAGCTTCTTAACGACCTGCTCATTTACTGCAGGAACAACATAAAGCAAGACTCTTATGGCATTCACTTCTTGAAGTGAAGTGTGTTTGAGAACACAACTTGCTATAAGCATTACCGGCATTTTCAGCCATTGTCTTCTTAATGTCTCCTCTTTGGCCTTTTTAACAGAGTCATGTCCTGCTGTTTAGAGCGTCGAGCTTCAGGTCCGTCTGCGACCGTAACGTCAGACATCTTGTCTTTTAGACACAATAACGTGGGTCTCCTGGAGCCGTGGTTGTACATTACTGCTTTCTAAATCAATACAGCTGAGGTATCTTCCACGTAAAAGCAGAATATAAACCATGTCACTGACAGCAGTGTATGGAGGACGATGTGAAGCTTGTTAAATGAGTGTACACCAATACAGGGAGAAAAATAAAAAGGCAGTATTTTTAGGGCTGTCAAGCTTGAACTTCAGTTTCTTAGGCAGGTAAAATATATTTTGCTACATTTTTACATGCTTATTTACTTTGATACTTATTTATTTATTTATAAAATTCTATATTTAAAAAAACAATAATCATGCTTAAGTAAATTGAATTTAATTAGCTGTTTTTTTATTACAATTAATCAGAGCATTTGATGTTTTTATTAATTAGCTGTAATCATTTAAATGGAATGATTAGTCTGCTGGGTTTTCTTAATCAATCAAATAAAATGTTAAAAATAAAGTATTATTAATCACAGTAATTTAAGGCATTACTTTTTTTATTTCTCAACTTTAATTATGTAAAATAAAAATACAATCACACTTCTTGCATTCAAATGGTCTTTTTAAATTATTTTTAAATAACACATTCAGGTTTTCTTTTTTCATCTTCTTGTTTATAATAATTTAAATATGTTATTTATTTTAAATAAAACAATTGATCACAATAATTGAATGCATTAAATAACTTTTTTGAAGTTGAATATATTTGTTAGATAATTTAAATGAGTAAATTATTTAAAGTAAAATAATGGTACTTATTTTATTTTGTTTTCTATTTTAACACTTTAAAAATCAAGTGCATATTTTAACATGAAAGGTCACAAACCTTCCTCACACACACACACACACACAGTGGGTTGAGAATGCGCTACATAAATAGCTGTGTGTTGTGATTGCTGTAGACACAGGCTCTCTGCCGTGTAAACAGGCCATTGTAATGCATGGCTTTGTGTGATGAAATGCTGGCTTTGACAGCGCTGGTGACAGAGATGAAGGAGTGATTGAGGAGATGGCATTATCCCGCCGCAGACGTGGGCTGTAGAGTATAATAGCACAGTCCTTTGGGTAAACTCATGTTTGTTAAACATTAAAGCTGGATTGGCTCGTGTCTTGACGAGTGCAGGGACTCCTGAACGAGGTCTTGATTGAGTAAAATCTCTGATTCTGTGCTGAAGGGGTTATTGGAGCGTGTTCGTGTACATGCGGTCTTCTTCATGCTGGAAATAGCAACATAACGGGACTAAATAATAGATACTGTACAAGAATACTCTGAAGAATTGCAATTGTTTGCAAACTGTAACGGTACATGCACTGGAGGGTCTTCATTTTTGTGTATAAATGTGAAGCTGAGATACAACTATTTAAAAATCTGGAATCTGAGGGTGCAAAAAATAAATAAATAAATAAAATAACATAAAAATAATTGCTTCAAATGTGCTCCAGGCTCCAGTCTAACCTGTTGGTTATTCAGTCAATAATGAGTTAAAATCAGTTTCTTGAAAATGAAAAATCAAGCAGAGCTCACAGTACACAGACTTGTTTGACCTACTAAATTTGCATAGCACGCTTACTACATAGTACAGAAATAGCATGAGTAGTGTGTAAATACGCTGTTTGGAGCATGTCGTACAGTAGTTCACGTGTACGCATGGCAGAAGCTGTAGGGAAGGTGTAGTCATTACTGTATAATGTGTTTGGTTTAAGCAGCAGAAGTGTATGGGAGGTCCTGCCGTGATAGAAAAACAAATGTGTGTGTGTGTGTGAGGTGGAGTGTTCCCTCTCTCTTTCCCTCTCTTGCACAGGCATGTGTGTGTGTTTGAAGCCGGCAGGTGTTTAGGTGCTCATTACTCACGGCTGTCAGAGTAACAGAGGGGAGAGATGCTTAGTGATGGCCCATTAAACTGTACTTTTGTGCTCTGGATACTGGAGACCACACTTTATGATGAAGTGTGTGTGTGAATGCCATACAAACCTGCTCACTAAAAAAGTGTTAAAACAGGACTCAAATATTATCTGATGTTATTTTCATCTAAAACACTAGATGGCACAAAAACGTGGTGCAGAACTTTCCAAAACAACCGCTTTTCAAGATGCATGTGTATATTAGTCTGATCTTTGACATTCGCTTACTGCAGCACAAAGATGATTCTGTGCCAATATTTTAGAAATGAAATAGCAAATGAGAATCGCTAAATTGAATGCATATATTTTAAAAGTCTTAGTGATTTTAATTTTTTTAAGATAGCAACAGTTTTTAAACCATAAAAGACTAATGTAAAAGCATGGTATAGTGCCCTGCTATTGGGGCTGAAGAAACCGTTATACATGATTATTATTAAATAACTGATTTGTTGACATGATATTGCTTGATTCAGATAGTAAATATCATATAGTATGTTTGTTGTCCATATTAGATTCAATCACAATGTTTACAATTAAATCATATTTAAAAACATAATATCAATCATATCATGTAATAAAATATTTGCTTTACTACTGTGAATATATATGCATTTATTATTGGATCTATTTCAGTACTTTTATAATCTGTACTGAACATATTTTAATGACTGTTGAAAATTAGTTAATTATTATAATTATTGTAAGCAGAACATAGTACAAACTTAGTTAAAGTTATTGTTTTGAATAATAATAAGCTATTTTAATTTATAAAAATAAATAAAAAAACTTACATTTTTGTATAAATATCATGTGTGTGGTAAAAGGCCTCTCTTGCCACATCATTAATTAATATGATTAACAAAATAAATAACTTAAATGACTTATGTTCACACAAAATCTGTTGTTTCATTAATGTTCAGTACAGATGTATTCTATTTTTTCTGCAATTATACAGTTTATTTTTTCACTCCAGAGCCTTTAGATTAGCAGCTCCATGATGTTCTCCTCTTTACTTTAGTTCTCTTCACTCAAGGTTCAGGTCAGAGGACTGGGACAGTCATGGCTAAAGCTTCATTTTGTGCTCAGTGACTAATTCTTGTGTTTATTTTGATGTTTGTGTTTGGATTATTGTCTCAGTGGAAGACCCAACCATGCTCCATTATTAGATTAGTGAATTATTGATTTGTTATCTGTTGGTATTTGATAGAATCCATGACGCCATGTGTTGGAAATTGTCATTTTCACTGCTCTAGCTCTTTTCTTAAAGCCACTAATTTGGGAAGGTAAATTATATTTAGCTGCACATCATAAATATATTATTTGTTTTGATAATTAAGGGAATTTGGGCTTTGTTTTCCAACCTATACATGTTTCTGTGAAACAAAAAAAACATGGCTGGATGATTTCATGTCCATAATCACAAAATTGTGGATATAAATGGGAATATACTTCAGAGATATATATATATATATACAGTATATATATATATAAAGGATAGGGGTGCCAATAATTGTGGTCAAAAGTATAAGAGAAAAACATTTATTTAATCAGAAGAATTTCTCCCTATTTTTAATTGTTTTACTTCAATGCTAGGTTAGAGTTTTGTGAATTTTTTGAATGAAAGATCAAAAGGATAAATAATGCAGATTTATTTTCACAGCGAGCTTTGCTCAGATTTACCAAGGGAGCCAATATTAGTGGAGGGCACTGTATATAAGCTGTTGCAGTCAGTGAATGTGGCCTTCCCAAACCCTAAAGGCCTCCATTCCAGTCTACTGAAACCTACAGTAGGGTGCCAGCAATTACTCATGAGGAGGTGTCACACAAACAGGACAAGGTAATTGCACAAACACTTTGGGGTTTAGGGTTGAAATCTGTCAGCTGCATGGTCAGCAATCATTGTATCTGAAACTTTCCAAGTTGAAATAAAAGTTACTAAGCTTAGCAGGCTTATACAGAAATTCAAAGGAACAATTTAATGATGGAGCCAAAAACTTTCAACTTTCATCTTTAGTTTTTGACAAGTTCCAGCAACAGCAGATAGACACACTCCATTCTGTAGACTATTCTGAAGATAATCTTCTGACGGAGAGAAAAATTCTGTGGCTGTTCTACAGGCAAGAAGGAATTGCATTTTCCTTCTGCGAGATAAGAGCACATTTCCTCTGCACCACTTCTCACACTATTTATAAAGTGCATGCTATAACATTATCTTTTTAGCAAAACAACCCAGAACATACTCAAAGCAAAATGGTAAAAGCGAATGCGCTGAATTCCGAAATATGTCCGAATATACTGCGATGTTGCATTAAAAGCATAGCCACAAGGGGGCGCTATAGTGGGTACAACTGCTCAGTTTTCTTCTTTAGTTATTTAAGTTTAGGTCGAGCAACAATCTGTTCTAGTTAATGTTTGCAAAACTCTCAAAACACTAGCTAGTTATCAGACATTTGAAGGTCATCCCACTGAATTCTAACTCAAGAATACATATTAAGTATTGTTTCCCACGTGTTTTTGGCACACTTGTGTAGTTTTAGTATCTCTGTGGATGACTGGAGTGTGAAATATAATAGAGAATTGTTGGTCCACTAGCTGTGTAGCTTCCCGGCTCTTGACTGTGACTGGCTTTGTAATGCTTCACTGCTGTTTACAGATTGCGGTGGGATTCTAGGTTTGTGTAAGTGTGTGCGTTTATGATTATGCGTGTCTCACACGGAGTCAGAGACATGTCGCTATTGTCGCTAACCGCAAATGCTTAAAATCTCCACACATTCCCATGTCTCTTGGTTTGTTTCTGCAGTTATTTGCAAGTAGTTGGGAAAAAAAAACAAAAAACTTTACAAGCGTAAGACGGGGGAAAACTGAGATGAGAAACGGGAGGGAGCTTCTAGCCTGTAAACTCAAGCCAAACAAATAAAGCTTTGTGAGAGCCATCCAGCTTTCTCTCTCGGTTTCTTCCCGCTCACAGCTACAAATACTTTCAAGTTGCTCTGAACTAAATTTACACTTAAACACCAGAATTTATGAGAGAGTAGTGAAGTGGTATTGAAAAAACACACATACTTGATTCACAGCAGCTAAGCACTAATTCTGACACAAACGGCTAGCTTTTGTACGATTTATTTTGCTTTTCCGCACTAACGTATATACACAGGGCTTATCTTTTCAATGCGGTGAAGTGGCTAAAGGCTTCGCCTCTATGCAATATGCTGTTTATTTAACAGGCCAGAGGCAATGCTTGTTAAAATGATGGCTTGCAGGTCTCCCCTTAGTGCAAACAAACTCAGCAAAGTGTCATAGATTTAATCCCCATGTTCTGTTGAGATTAACTTTACTGTTGTTACGTTAAGCTCTTCCCACGAGACTTCAATAATGTATATCTAACAATACGACATGTCTATCATTGCCGTCATTTAGAAATTAACCTCTTTAATTCTGACATAATCAAAACCAGACATGGCTGTAGCTGTATCTCTTTATTTTACACATTATCAGTGTTGTTTTTGTAAATTAAAACTACTGTATAGACCGCAGTTTATGTTAATTTAAAGCAAGTTAAAATTCTATGTACAGTATACCCTGAGATACACAGTCATATGTAGTATATTTGTAGCAATACCTTAAAATACATTGTTTGGGTCAAAATTATTGATTTTTTATTTTACGCCAAAAATCATTTTTATTATTAATACACATTGCTCAGAACTTAATTTGGGCAACTTTAAAGGTGATTTTCTCAGTATTTTGATGGTTTTTCACCCTCAAATTCCAGATATTCAAAACTTCAAATCTTGGAAAAATATTGTCTTAGTATAACAAACATTATTGAAGCTCATTTATTCAGCTTTCAGATGGTGTATAAATCTCAGTTTCAAAAAATTGTGGTCCTGCCTTTGAAACTAGCTGAAATATAATAATACTAAAATTACCAAAAATAAAACCCTAATAAATAAATTTAATTACATCCAAATATGTAAAATAAATTAGCACTATTAAATTTTATTTTGTAATTAATTTAAATAAATACTATAATAATTGCATTAATATAAAATATGCATATTTGTATCCATACCTGTTTATCTACCCAAAGGTAAATGCGAATATTTTTTGTATTTTGTGAGCTGCACTGCACACAGTACTGAAAACCTGTTAAAATGTTAACGCCAAGAGATCTATATTACTAGATCCCTTGGCATACGTCAAAGTTTGTGTAACGCTGAAGCAGAAATGAAATAGCTGGAGGTGTTCTGGGTCTAGTGAGCTAATCGCTGTTGTTTATATTCCATATATCTGCAGGGAGAATAATTAATCTGGACACACACATACACACACCTTTCCTTGCCGTTTACCCCCGTGGCTACGCTAAGACAGGTTAATGGGCGCGATGAGAGTTTGAGAAGCAAAATTTGGCCATACTTTCCAACAAACATTAATCTGGAGTCACAGCTGTGGGGTTACCCTGAACACACAAACACACACACTTACAATCTACAGTTGCTGACACATCATTTAGCCAGCCAGCACCGCTGATGGTTCCCCTTGAGAACGAGAATGGGCAATGCACAGAGAGACAGTTTCTGCCTCGGGTTTCATTAGCTCTGTGTGTTAATGTAGGTGGGTTTATTTAAAAGACGAGCTTGTAGAATGACACGCCAGATGTGACCTATGCCACTGGCCTGTAAAAAGCAACTAAACTTGTAAAAGACAACTAAACTGGACACAATGAACAAGCTGCTCTTCTCACGCAATCATTGTCCTACTGTGTTGACACAGGTGCCATCGTAAAGACGTTCAGATAACATCTCAATGATGAATGGCCTGGCTAGACATGAGTTAGCGATAATGATGATGATGCAGACTTTTGGCATGACTTCATAGGTAGCTAGGCAAGTACACAAATGAGTTCATTGGAAAAAGTTTTGAAAAATGTAGGTCTCCTTAAATTAACGGTAAAAAAGGCAACTCTGGCTGTTAAAAATTCGTCTGTAAAAGATCCGGTAACAACAATTTAGGCTTTACGGTTTAAAATTAAATTTACAGTTAAATACCGTAATTTCATTAACTGATATAATGTTAATACACCAACCTATTGAAGTACTGAAATCTGTTTTGTAGCTTTGAAATACACTGATAAGCACCACATGTAGGTGGTGATGAAAAAGTCACATGATGAATACAAATAATAATTACAAGCACAGGTTATTGATTAATTAAAACTTATTTTTATATTATCTGTTGCACAAACTAAAAACACTTAACATATGGTGCATGATTTGTAAATGAATACATTTTGATGTTTGTTTGACATAACCAGCTCCAAATGTATGGAGCTTTTCTGATGCAGTAAACGTGGTCTATAGCGCACCCCGTACAGCATTGCACTAGCAGTACAGAGTCCTGTGAAACACAAGTCACAATAAAAGAGCTCAAAGACTTGCAGAAACTAGATAAAGGGGCATGGTTACTCCATCAAATGTGTTTTTATCCTATGTTAATGTATACATTAATTTTAAAAGCAAGTATTTTATTGCTACTCACCGGACATTTAATTTCTGAACCGATGTGCCAGACTCTCATTCATCTGTCTCTTATAAAACTAAAGACATTAACACTATTAAAGCCACTCTGAAAGTGTTGAGAGACATGCATGAGCCAATTTTCTAAATGAACCTGGGTTGGATGCAGAAGAAGAGTTCCTGTTTACTTGAAAAGAGAAAGGCCTAAATCTGTTTCAAAAGATCAATAAAATCTGCAACAGTAACATAAATTCCGACTGTAAGCTGCCACATAAAGCCTTCATCTTTCTATCAGTGGTGCATCTCATATGGAAGCCGTCTTCACTAGGTAAATGCAGTATTATCTCTCACCTTATTTCTAGCAATTGTGATTTTATGTTGGAAAACGTGTAATTTCCTATTAATTTTCACAGTTACTGTTGTTTTTTACTCATAGGTGAAACAGGCTTCCACGGTCCCCTCCTTCTTGACTCTGAAGCGGGGATAAATTACTTCTCCATCCTTCTGTCCCACACCCACGCCTTCCACCTCACTTGCGAAACATCAGCTTCTCTTCTCACTTGATGTGGCTCTGAAAATTGCAGCGCTGTTAACTAAAAACGCATGTCTCCTTCAACCCTAAGAAAGACCATTTCGGGGATGCCACGGCAAGGCAGGATGACACGATAAATACAGACTCCTCTTCTTTACGGATGGGATACGCAAGTTTCTAAAAATCATCTAAAAGCCCCTTGTTAAGGATGGTGTAAGGGAACTCTGAGAGAAAGAACATGGTGTCTGTGAAACCGTAGCGGTCTGAAAGCCCCCTGAGGACAGCTCTTCGTTAGATATCTGTGCTGTCCAGTGTGGGTTAGTGCTTGGGTCAGGCTTGATTGCATTCATAGATAGCTGCGGTGGAGAGATTCTCATCTCTTATCTTTCCTGTGTGTGTGTGTGTGTGTGTAGCTCCCAGGCTTTCTCGCCCTCTCTTCACCTCATCTTCTCTCCCTCACTTTCTTTGTCACCTTCACACTTTTTTTCCTGAATAGATTCTTCTCTCCTTTTGTGTTCTCTGTTTATTCTCTCTTTCTCTTGTAGTCGTCACATTAGCTTTCTACTCTTGCTTTTTCCCTCCTAGATCTATCTATCTATCTATATGCCAATATATCTGCCAATCTATCTAATAAGATGCATTGCTTGCTGATAAACAGATATTGTTTAGAGAGAATACTGCTATTTTTTTTAGCATATTGCTGTTGCTGGCATTTTACAAAAGCAATAAGCCACTCAACACACACGTTAAAGTGATTTAACCACAGGTGAGTGGCGTTCTTAAGGGCGGAGTAAAATCACTGTAACGCACAGTCTCTCGTGGCTAATTGCTTTAAAAACATACAGGCAGCTGAAGTTGAAGATGCCTTTTCTGAAATCAGTCAAGCCATCTGAGAGCGCTATAAAACTCACAAAATACACTGTGTACCTTTAATTAGACATTCTGCTGTACTGCTGCTTCTAGCGATTCAGCCCACACGCTGCGGATGTGTGTGAAACCCGCTCTAATCCACAGCTTACCTCTCCAAATGTAGCAGCAGCAGCAGCTTGAAATGAGTATAATCTCATTTTAAACGGTGTTACGTTCTTATAATCACCCCACATTTAAATACCTGCACACCTGTTTCAACACCTGTGAGTAATCATTACTTTTACTTGTATGTCATAAACACGCAGATCGGATGGTGTTGACAAGGTTTTCAAATGGGTTTCTCTTTCTTTATTCACCATGCGTCACTCTTCCTATTGCTTTTTCACATTCTTTCCCTTTGCTGTCCTTCTCTGTCTTTAATTGATAAGGCTGACGTACGCTCGGCGGAGTTTGCGTAGTCACAGCAAATTCCCATGTCCCGGGCTGCAAACAACATTATTTGTTGTTCACACGGGATCCTGTGGCCACCCACGCTGATAAACTGAGAGGGTTTTCTGGAGGAACACACCCAGCTGACCCCTGGACTGCTCAGAGTCGATATGTTTCAGACTTCTTTGCACTCTCCAGAGGAACCTTATTTCCAATCAGACACATCAAGAAGATGAGTTTAGGAAAACCAGCACTGAGATAATGGAATACAGTGGGAGACTTATTGATGTTATTGATGAGCCAAAGTGTGTGGAGGTGCAACGGGGGGATGGAAACCCAGAGGAACAGCTATTGCTCTTTTATAGCTCAGGAGTTCTGTGAAATATATGTTCATTTGTTAAAAAAACAACAAAATAAATAATAAAAAAAGAAAAATAAATAAATCATGTTTTTTTATTGTGCATTCTAATTAACTGCAGTTGGGTTATTTTGATTAGGTAAAAATTACTTCTAACTAACACAATAAAAATAATTAATCATATAATATAAAAGCATGATTTTTGAACATTTTTCAAAATATTTGTAACTTGCTACACATCAAAGAATGATTGCTTTCAACACTGATAATAATCAGAAATATTTCTTGATCAGTATATTAGAATGATTTCTGAAGGATCATGTGACACTGAAGACTGGAGTAATGTGATAATACTTTGCAATATTATTTTATTCATCATGCTTTTAACAGAAGTTGTGATAATATTGACAATTCTTTAAAAATCTCACCATATCATCTCATTGCTGTCAAGAATTTGAGATATTAAACAGATTTTCTTTGCGATTTTTCCTTCTACAGGAATGACTACACACAAGCGGACAATAAAGATTAAAATAACCGCCCTGTATCATCCGACTCATCCTGAGGTCAGGCTCGGGGTAGCCCAGGGTCAGTATTTGTGTGCTGCACCTGTCCGAGGTTACGCAAACACGCTTTCCCTCTCGCTTTCTCTGTCTTTAGCCCTACCTCAAACACAGGAAACAGATCCGAACAACAGGAAATTTCTGCTTATTGCCGTGACATCTCCAGATAAGACCCTCAGTGTGTATCTGTGTGTGTCTCTGTAGGCCAGACAAAGCCAGAACGGGAGACCCTGAAGGTCTACAAGCCTGTTATCAACTGATCATCTCTCCTCCAGGAGCTCTCCCACCGGGGCTGACAAAGAGAAAACAGAAAGTGCTCTCCCTCGCTTACATCTCTCCTTATATGGATGTTGTGCTCTCTTACAGTAAATTCCTACCTTGCACGTATCCTTCTTGTTATAAAACGATAGTAAAGGCTCTAAAATCCACTGCGGGGCCGCTGTAGCTAACATCACTAACTCACCCGTTTTGAAGATCTCGTAGCGGATGGAGAAGCCAGCGCCGTGAGTCTCGTAATCAGACACAAACTTGATGAAGAGCTGGTTCCCAGAGGAGACCACAGGAGAGGGAGCGATCTTCCCACAATACTTCCCGACCAGCTGCCCGCTCTCATCCACCCCATCTCTCACTTCCACATAGTCATATCTGCACGGAGAGACAAACACAAAGATCAGTTCATCTAAACATCATGAATAAATGAACAGGTCCTTAACCTTATTAGTTGCATTTAAAATATTATAAATATTTTAACTCCAATTGAAAAATGTTTTTGACAAAAATTGTCAATCCCACCAATATAAACATTAAAAAAAAATAAAAATGCATTAAAAAAAAGAAAGAAATAAATAAAATTTTCCCCCAGAATAACATCACTGGCAGTTATTTGCCAGCTTTTTGTGTAATTTACCCTAATAAACTGATAAAGACAAGGAAGTAAGCACACACACATCTCAAATGCCAAGAACACTCTAAACCGTACTAGCCTGGCTCATGAATATTAATGAGATGATGCAAAATTCACATAATACTAGCATAATGACACTTAATGACAATACTCTGCATCCACAAAAATCCCTATTTTTTTCTTCTGCACTCTAACGATGAGTAATGAATCACGAGGTGTGCGTGTTGTAGAGCTAATAAGGGGCAGACAAACGGCTACATATGAATGACAGAAGATGGCGATACCCTTTATATGTCGGTTTGACAGTTTGTGAGTGGAACAATTATAGTATGAGAAGAAACAGGTGTTGCCTCCACACACACAAACACATGCACGCTCCAGTTCTCCTCAAAATAGAATTTCAACCCTAAAGCTATTGGCTTGTGCCGCCACATAATTGAGTCGGCGACAGTTTGGAGGACTGTTGCACAAACGGCAGCACGTGCACACATACGAGTGCTAATATTGTGTCTGTAATACAAGACGAGAGTGGGTGGGTGGTCCTGCCTCGGCTAGGGAGCGAGATGGGATGAAAAACTAAAGCTGATGTGAATTCTCCACTGTTTTAAGTCTGTTTGGACACTATGCTGCACATACTGATATAATAATGCTGAATTTCAATTGGGGGTAGGCTCAGCGTGGAATATGATTGACAGCAGGGTCTTGTTTCCATGGCGTTTAATCACCCCTGACACTCATAACTGCGAGAACGATGGGAGGAAAGGAGAGCAAAGCATCATGGGGAGTAGAACGTTCTATTTCTTTTCAAAGAATCGCGGTTTGGTTTCTCTGAGCTTATTAGGGATGCCTAACCAAAATCTTGCTTGTGCATAATATCATTTCATTATCTTGAGAGGAGTCTTAAAATACTGATATACACATATTATTAATGTACACTAAAGTCCAGATATGCAACAGAATGGTCTGGTCCACCTGTCACACATTAAGGGAGGAAATGTGTGGAAATGTAACGAAGGCACCACAGACAGCAGAATGTGTGTCTGTGTGTTAGTGTGTCCAGGGGGTTTTGGGAAGCATTAAAACTGGGGCGCGTCCCATACTGTGCATTCAGTGAAATAAAGGTTGGTTTGTTTCACACCGTTGGGGCTGGCATGATACCTCATGTGAGCGAATGGAAGGGACGGAATCTGAGAAGCGTGCCGCTCTCTGAAATTGGGTCCCCTGAGGGGGCGGTAATGTAGAGATGACTTCACCCGTGTCTCTCTGCTTGGCTGGCCTGATGGAAGAGGCCTAGAACTCCATCAGTCACAGCAGAAGAGAGTGGCGCTGCTGTGACGCTTGCTATAGACTGTAAAATGTGTTTAAAGTGACAGGTGAAGGAAGTCGGCGAAAAGGCCACACAACTTACTGTACTGTCAAAAGTGGAAATTCTTAAATTATGTAGACACCATGACTGTTTTTGAATGCGTTGAAGTAAAGAAAAACACTTTTTCAACCTAATGGAAAAGGTAAGGTTAGTTCATGTTAGATTTTTTTAAGTACTTTGCCTTTTTTGATTTGTCAGTGACGCAAATATCAACATAATAGATCTAAAACGATGTGCAAACACATACACAAAACCTCTGCTCTTGAGGCAGCCACATGACGTTTACAGAGCTATGACCTCACTCTGTTTGGTTTGGGCCCACTGTTTTTTTTTTTGCTTGGTGTCATTTTTTTGGATGCCGTTCTGTTTTTCGTTCCCTGCCCTCTTCCTCTTAAGGCCAGCTGTGGAAACAGCGACTCTGCACCCACACAAACAAGCTCTGTTCTCCTCTTCTCCTTTATCAGTCTGAGCCGGAGACCTCAGTCTACCTTCAGCCCCATCATGGTACATTTACGCAGGAATCCAGCCAATGCACTTATGCTTTTACTTGCTGCCTTTACGGCACAGTGGCCATAAAAAGCAGTCATTAAATCTCCTAAAGACTTCTTTTGTTTTCTGTCATCATTCTGGCTTGCCTAGCATTCTGGTGAGCTTGACTTACTTACGCAAGGTCAAATGATGCTCTGAGAGAGTGTTTTGTCAAGATAAGAGGGGAAGATGAAGAGAAGAAATGCTTAGTGTGATGGTTATGCTGATCGTCAGTGGCATCTTGGTGCAGCTTGGACATTGTATTCTTGTTTTCAAGTCCAAACGTGTTCTTAAAGGAGCACTAAAACCCCGAAGAAAATCACTGTTTGGTGAGAATCTTATTCAAGGACCCAGCCCTAACTCTAAAACAAGATTTTTTTTTTGTGATAGGTTTCATTACACTCTCTTCACATCCATAATAAGAAGTTTTGCTGAGACTACACTAATCCACATTACCCAACAGTCAATATATGGAATTACTAATTACACATGTGTGCACTTAAATGTGTTCTGTTAAGGTGACATGACCTTTGTTTTGGAAGGGTTAGGACTTCTTCCTTTCTGATTTTGGGCCTAGATTAATGCAAGGGTAAGGTTTGGTTTATATTTGTTTGATTATAGCATAATTACGGTTTCAACAAGTATACTGCTTCAGCAACATGCCGGAGGAAACGCCAGGCAGATGTAAGTCCAAGTTGCTGTAAAATCCTGACCAAATTCACTCTTTTAAAAAAGGGAGTGCACTTTGTTGTAAGTCAGAGATTGCTCTGAATACAGCTTGGGAAGATGCTTTAGTGCGGTAATGTGTGAAGATCTTTGACAGTAGCATCCGAGCTCAAGATGGAGAGCATCAGTCTTGTTCAGATCTGTCTGTTCTGCTCTCTCCTTCCTCTTTCAGCTGGTAATTTCTGGCTTGCTGAATGATACCTCCACCTACAGAGACGCACACACACAAGCACAGACTTTCTCTCTACTTTAAATCCTACCTAGGTAAACCCAAGCATGACCAGACCTTTGAAAAACTGATGCAAGCGTTATCCAGCCAAAGATTTGGGGGTTTAAGAAGTCGTTTCCTCCTCAGTGGTGCCGTGAGAATCAAAGGCGTGTTATCGGATTTCAGCAGTCTGTCACAGAATCACAGTCACCGTTGCACAACCGTAGTCACAGTGGAGGTAACATTATACTGTACTACAAGCTCTCCTCAAGACATCCTTTTCGCTGCGGCTTTGAAAAACAGCAGGCTTCTCCTTCCTGCACATAAAGTCTTAGCACCTTCGGAAATCTTGTTTATGGCATTTTTTTAGTCAGGCACGGCACTTGTTCCCTAACACAGATGGACCTTGTAAAACTGGAGTGGGAGGTATTAGAATAAGATGCAGATGGAACTGCAGTAGTCGCCTCAAGGCCAGCGCTGCTCACGAAAAAAAAAGAAAAGGCTTTTAGCATTCTAGCCACATTCTCATTTCTGTTTTTAAAGACTACTCGGCACAGGCTGCGCACAGTTTCATACCATTCCACGAGCTCAGTGGATCTGGAGTGCCAACGTGGCCCTGCCAATCAACTGCAGGGCATTATGGGATTGACTGCAGAGGCCATTTTACATTCGAAGAAAGACTTTTTCCCAGTGAGGTCTGTGTTGAACAGTATTTGCTAATCTATTTCTTTGGGAACATGCGGGGTCTGAAACTGCAAAATGGAATTCGCCGTTAACAGATCAAGAAAAAACAGCAGGGACTGATTTTAAAATAGAGTTTGGACCCTGAAGCCAAGAAAAGGGTGTAAAGCACTCTCATCAAGTACAGAGTCCCAATTTCTCAGACCAGACACCTCTCCAACTGCCCCAGGTCTTAAACCACCTCCTCGCTCCTCCCGGATTCGGCTTGCTTCATTTTACAACCCCAGAAGAGACAGCGAACAGATTGTTTTTAATGCATTCCCCTCCTCTCTCTGTCTATCTTTGCCCTCTTCAACTGCTCCAAATCTTTTGGCTTACCACTGGATTGTTGTTAGGGATTGTGAACCTTCATGAAGTCCCCAAGGTCCCTTCACACACACACACTTTCAACCATAATAGTGGTGAGAATAGCCTGCCAATCCAAAGGGGAAATTAAAACAAAAAGAATGAATCTAATTCTCAGAGAACTTCGCTTCGCTGCCTTGCAATGTTAACAGAGAAGCCTGACCGCGAGGATAGTAATGGCTACGCAATCCAGAATGGTCAGATGGGAAAGGTAGTTCTTATTTGCACGGCTGGGGTTGAAACAATCAACCACAAGCTAACAATTTATCACAGACTCAAGATTTGATAGTGTCTGTTACCTACACCCCCTGTAAGCATTCACAGAAACAAAATATGACCGAGATGACGCCAGTCTCTGTCGTGGTCTACAATAGAGCGGAACACTCTATCCATCACCATAGGGAAAGATTAGGTTCGACGTGCCCTTTTCAAAACAATAACTCTTTTCTAATCTCATCCTTTGAGATGGAGATGGCTGAGAGGATACACAAGTCATTGGTGTCCTCAAGAAAGTGTAAACAAGTAAAGCTGTTGAGGGACTCTGACCCAAAAATGATGTGCAAAAAAACACCAACAAACTGTCACATACATGGCCATGCCGAACAAGGTTAACATTTCCACGAAGGAAGCTGATTTTTTTTATATTTTTTTTTACACCTCAAGCCTTTAGGGGACAAGGTAGCAGCTCGCTCACCATAACTGTCTACCGCTCTCCATAGTATGTGACAAGCATTAACCAAGCCTACTGTAATGGGCTCCTGCAGCCGCTAGCTGCGTTTGGAACGATAATAACCTCACTGCTGTCACTCAAAATGTTGGTGAGAGAGACCAAAAAAAGGAGCTGGGGTTGAGACCAGAGTCCGTTAAACCAGTACAGAGAATGAAAACACTCCCAGATGGAGTTATTAGCTTACATGCGACTGTTGCAGCGTGTAGAGGGAGGGACCATGACTTGAGGCTATGGCTATGAAGTTAGCCGCAGAGTTTTATGATAACTGAGTAACGGCTTAAGGGTGCTTTTGTTTATTTTATATATTGTATATCTTTTGACTGGTTGAAACTGGTTGACTGGTTTGACTGTTTTTTGTCTCGAAGGAATAAAGTATGGTTTATGCAAAGAAAAATGAGAAACTAAGCTCGGGTGTGAATGCACTTTTACGTAATGCAAGTGTACTGCTGACCTCAAACAGACTTTGCCTCCTGATCTGTTTTTCCCAAATTCCTGTTGAATGAATAGAAAATTGTTTAAAAACATGTGCAAATAATGTCTGATTTTCTCTAGTGACAGATGTGTCTATCCAAACATCCACCCTTCATCCTTCATTCCTAAACCCAAGTGATTAGAGTAGTGCCATTTAATAATGGGTGGCACAGAGCGCATGTGGTGTAGGCCTGGCGAAGGGTGTGGACATGTCAAGGGGTTCAATACTTTTCAATTCCATGAGAGTAAATTACTCCAACCCAGCCCCAGTGGCCACAATTGCAGAGAGGTCTTAAGCATCATGCTTAATCTTTGAGAAATATTTTTAGATGCTAATCAATTTTAAATGGGTGCAGTGCAGGAGACCACGCCACACGCTTTCATAAATGGCAATTATGATTAACATTGATGGATTTAACATGTCTGCTTTCATTAGCGCCACTAATTAGGCTGTTTGGAGAGACATAAATTCCAGTATTTTGAGGGAATTATTACGCACTGCACTACTAGCCATAATAACCAGATGATAGAGCTAGAAGTAAAAGCTGAGAAAGTATACCACAATATACAAGATTGCTCTGGCAGTTTCCACTCTGAGTGAAATCACATGTGCAAGCTTTCCATATTTTGTTTACACCTCTGAGACAAGTGCTTGTTCTTCCTCTAAACCCAATCCAAACTTGTTGGACACTCATTTTTGCCAGGGAAAAGCAGAGTGGACCAGAAGACAAAGAGGGCACTGTCCTACCACTACATTATTATTCTTCTCTACAACAGTGTCAGCAAACAATTACGATTGCCCTCATTCCATCATCTGTCATTATCCATTAAAGCAATTTTGCTGGAAAACAGAAAGCTTTATGGGTTAGAATTTGAAGAAACACAGAAGGCATATTAGACCATAAAATGCCCTCATTTAGAATCTAACATCCTGTTCTCGTTGGAGGAAGGAGCAAGAGCAATTAATTAGAGTTCTGCCCAGGGGGCAAAATGGCTAATATGCATTTACTGATTAAGTGAAACACATACACTAAGCGAGCCACAGAGCAGAGCTCGGTTAGGCTACATCAGAGTGCCACACTTCTTCGCTAATGTACAATTCCCAAATGATCCAATATAAACACAGCTGAAGGAGCTTGAGGAAGTTTCATCTTGAACTAGTAGGGCAGGATGAATATCTTTGTATCATCCACTGACAGGATATGATGAGGAACTGTACTAAATTGGCTTAACTTTACCTCAGAGATTTAACCTGAGTGTTGCAATGACACGGCAGAGGAAGCTGCTGCAAACCTACTGCAGTTTAGGTTAATAACTTTGCTGGAGCTAAAAGATGTTGAAATGTAATAATTGGAACTTTACTACATGATGTGTTGATGTGACCACTTGATATCTTTTGTTTTAAGAATCAGTACTCTATATAACATGCTTACATAGCATTCAGCTAAAAATACAATTCAAATAAGAGCGAGAAAACAGAAATTCACTTTAGTACAAGAACAGGACAATGGAAAAAGAAATTGGACTATTTGGTGTACAAGGGACACAGGTCTTCATTCGGTCTCTGTCAGGAGCCCGTTTCACTGGCCATTACTAAGAGAATAGCCACCATTTGTCCCACCTTGACATCTGATAGGGGGTATTATTACTGAGCCAGAGTGGCCCCAGCCCTCTGGAGATGGGTCCATGGTTAAGAAGATGAAAAGTCAAGCTATGGAAAAGGACGTGGATTGGTGGGAGGGAGGTGGCTGGCGGGGGTCAGGGGCACCATCATCTATTAAAAATACCCCCTCAAATTCACACAGTCAACCAGTGTCTCTCACCTTTGGGCTGCTGCTGATTCTGTAGTGGAAGAAGGTGAAGGGAGCCTCCTCTAATGAGGACTAAATTCTTTCCACATCTGCATAGAGAATCAGGGTCAACTTTAAGGTAATACCTTTTGCTATGCTAATTACAATACTAATTATTCTGAGATATATAACAAGATCCCTCAGGCTAGAATGTCTGACCCATGTCACTAGTCCAACAGCAAAAAAGAAAAAGAACAGACAGTTATTATAGATGTATATCTAAGTGCATTATTTAATAAAACAACCCACAAATCCAATTTGGCATAGCGGAAACTGATGACAAGGATATGACCTAGTGACTTTCAGAGTAGGGTTAAAATCAGACACAAATGATGACTGTGCATGTACAGTATGAGACGATAACTTATGTACAGAAAACAACCATTACTACACTCTCTGGCCCAAATGCATGCTGGATTCTAATGCGTACTCTCAAGTTAGTAATTAACAGAATACTTAGGGAGGTCAACTAGAGGTAAACCAGTGGGTGGCATCCATGAGAGAAAGAGAGGGGTAGACAGAACGAAACGGACTGAGAGAGAATGTACTATAGACTCATGGATGAGAGCGTGAGGTCCCCCAGGTCTACGTCCTGGGTCACTTGAAGTTTTCCCCTAAAGTCTCATGTTTCTTTGAGAGGAAGACTGTGCTTATAACTGCACTGGGAGTAATTCAATTAACTTGCTTTCCTTGTGTGTCTCGCCCCCTCTCCTCTCCTTCACCCCCCCGTCCTCCCTCTTCCTCCAGGGCTGTACAATGTAGACAGCAGATGGGGGCAGGGAATGGACACAAAGTGCCGCCTTTGACCAAATCAGCATCATATCTCATGGGAACAGTGTCATGGTCAACAGTCAGACACACACACCCTTTAGACCCTTTAATTTTTGATTACATAAGAGAAAGAAGGAGAACAAAAGAGTATTCTTTGCTTGGTCAAATCTCTGACATTTGTTTCAACATATCGCGATTCATTTCCTTACTCTTTCGGTGTCCTAATTCATTATCACGTACATTCTCACTTTATCTCCTTCCTTTCCGTTCTCTTCAAAAAGGAAAGCAAGTTCCTGGAATTTCACACACACTGAGACAGCCAGGTGGTGTGTTGTTTTCTTTCCATTGCAATTCCGGTGCATTCTGCTGTGGCCTGGGCAGTGTGCTTGTGTCAAAGTGTGTGCACGCATATGTGTGGTGTCGTGTTGTGTGGCAGTTTGATCAAAGCGCCAATGCCAAAGATAATGCCAAAGTTTGGAGGGCAAAATGACCTCTCCATTCACAAGCTCACACTGCCACTGCCAACTTGGAGACCTTGTGAAAGATAATTAGCTCAGTATGCATGATATGACCAGCAGACCTGCTGAAAACTAAAGGAGAGGAAAGGAAAGGAGGGACTGACAGACTTAAGCTGGCATCGAGGCTGAAACATTACAAGACCACAAACATCCCACCAAGGGGTTGATTTAAAAGCAGGTCAGTTTGCAGCTTTCGAGACATGTGCTACTTAATTGCGAATTATAGTGTGAGAAAAATACCACATTCTAACCCCCTTAAACGAACACCAACCTGCTGAAAGACAAGACCAAGAGAAAAGCAAACAAAAGGGGCGGGGGAGCGTGCGTACTGCCTCAGCTCAATCAGAGAGCCTTTGCCCCATTCATCACTGTCTCTTTCCAGCCATCAAACTCACTACCAACACTGTTGCAGTGAAAACGAAGATGGACGGCCCTCGGCTGCACTCAGACTGGAGCAAACAAATAAGAATGAGATGAAAGTTAAGTTCTTAAATCAAGATCTCACAGCCTAAATTTACAACATAATGTTTTCAAAAATGCAAGCTGCAAAACTCAATTTGCCATTTTAGCGTGCGGCCCGAGTGGAGCTGAACCTTGTCAAACCTAAATCCCCATCCAACTGGTCCCTTAAGCTCAGAGCAGTGTGGGCTGAACCATAGCTGGGCAGGAGCCCCATCAATCAAAAATAAAGGGCCATTTGCGGCTCTGGCAGCAAACTAAACAAGGCCAGCATGTGCAGACATGGTGCATTAGCTCTCCAACAGGACCACATCAATTAAAGCTTAGGCCCTTCTGATGTTCTCTAGGGAAGCTTAAAAAAAACAGGTTGTCTCAAATCAGATCTTTAACCAATCTTGCTGAGAACCTCAACTCAACTTGGTTCCTAAGCAGTGGTAATTTTCCCCTCATTCACTCTCTCTGTGTGCTTCTCGTAAGTTCTCAGGTTCCATACATGGGCCTCCGAATGCAAACATCTTGCCGTGTTGCTAATGAGCTTCATCTAAACAAAATTAGGGATTTATGTTCCACTGCATCTTTACATGCGTAATGCAGCAGCTCAGACATGAAGAAGTTTTACTTTTATGTAGATGACTCCTTTTTCCAGCCCTTTGTGTTTCATTTTGGCATTGCTAAGTAGCAGAGATATTTCTACTTAAGGTTTCATTTAATTAGATAGATTTTTTTACCTACTTTTTTATCATATCTTTACATCTTAATCCAGTGGTGAGATTAACAAATGGTTCTTCAATCATGTGGCTTGTAAAGCTCTACTTCAGGACATCTGAGCTGAAACAAAACAGAAATCAGCAACAAGATTTTCTCAGCCGATTTACTCATGGCTCGCAGCAGAAAACAGAGACTTCCATCTTGGGAAAACTGTTCTGTGTGGAAAGCTGGAGAGACCTTTGCCAAATCCTCTTTAGAATCTTCATCATTCTTCTGTCAGCGGGAGAATTTTGAGATTTGGGAGGAGGTTTGCTTCAACTCTGTTAATTCCTAATTGAGTTAGCTTACTCCTTCTAATATATCCAACTATAACTCACACATCCTGTAGTGTTTTTCACTTTTTTTATCCTGTCCGCCCTTCCGCCTCCTCCTCTTCATCTACTCGCTTTCTAACACTCTTTTCCTTTTCTTCCCCACTTCCCTACTTCATCACTCTCTCCTCCCCTCATAGATAAGCTCACGCTGAGCGGCGAAGTGCCTAGGCTTTCTGAGAGAGAGACGGAGAGCGAGAGAACGCGGAGGACATGAATCAAGCCAGTGACAGAACAGCAGGGAGGACAGCAGATGTCACTGAGAGAAGGCTTTTCAATCAGCCTGTCCTTCCAACACACGGGCCAAGGTGAAGCGCTTTAGCGGTGGAAAACCCCTTGCCCTGACACACACACACACGCAGAAAGATACACACCGCTTTAATCTTTCTCATTAGCCGGACCACTTTACAACCTCAAGTTCCTCTGTGTCATGCGAGAGGGTTAGAGGGCCAAGGAGAAAATGAGGTGTTGAAATGTGTGCCAGAAAGCAAAAAGGCATGAATGTGGAAAACACACAGCAACAACAACCGTTTCAGAACTATAAAATGAATGTGGAGGGCTACTGTACATACTACCCAACATCAAGGTCTCCTTTAAACAATGCATTTCCAAATAATGATTGTTTTCTAGTGGGTTTTGCAAAAATACGTCATAGGCCAATGCGACAAATAGCCACAACCCAAACTCACTCTATTAGGCTGGTCAGGATTCTCAAATGGCGCTTTTCCACTGCGTGGTATGACTCGGCTCGGCACAGCTCGTTACTTCACGGCACGGCTCAGTTCGGCTCGGTTTGCGCTTCCACTGCAGTTTAGTACCGCTTTAGAGTGGGCGGGATAATTCACGTGTAGTTATAGTTGCACCGCCTCTACTGCCGTGACATCATCGTAAACGCGCCACAAACAAACACACAACAATGGAGCATTTTTCATTCCGCGT
>JAUCNO010000548.1:5518969-5529037 GCA_032353835.1 Enteromius viviparus | reverse complement strand
ATATTGGCTATATATATTGGGGGGGGCGCCAGGAGCGAGTCTCGCCCGGGGAGCAATTTAGTGTAGAACCGCCACTGGTCTCGGCAGCTAACACACCGCCAGAGGACCGGAGCAGCGACGCGCTACTGTGGGGAAGGGCTTAGCTTATGAATATTAACTAGGTCACGCTGACGTTGCTTGGTAACCGCTCTGGAGCGTCCAGTCACGTATTCTAATTAATATTTATAAGTCAAGACCTTCAACATGGCAAGGCTATGGCTGAGAAGCAATGTTAGCCTATTTCTTACTACATACTGTGCCATGTACAGTACTATAAAAGACAATATCTACCTTATGAGGAAAAAAATAACAATGCTTCGGTAAACCACAATTAGGACATAAAAAGTTAAATTAAAAAGACATGTTAAAATAAGGAGATATTAAGTCAAAATAATGAGATAAAAGTCCAATTTATGGGTTAGAAAGCCACAATTGAAAGATGTTCTAAAATAATGCAATGGATTTGAAAATGTGAAGATTGACAAGGTCACAAAATCATAATTATGAGATAAATTACAGTTAGAAAGACATTTTAAGGAAATCAAGTCAAAATCATTAGATAAAAAAGGTAATAAAGTCATTATTTTAAGGTATTAAGTCTGCTAAATAACTATGAGCTAAACATGAAATTATGGGTTTGAACGATAAATAAATATTTAGTCAAATTATGAAATATAAAGTTTCAATTATTGTTAAACATCATAATTTTAAGAGTCATAATGATGAAATAAAAATGGGTTAAAAAGAAAATCTGTAAAAATTCTGAAGCAAAATGTTGAAAATATTGGTTAAAGCTAAATATTACGATAGACCTACTACATTATAATTATGAGATAAACAATTCATAATTATGAGATTTATTCTCTTTTTTAAAGTATGCATGAAATAGTGCATGTTCTGCATTAATAAATAGTAGGCCTTATATGAAACAGTAGTATTTTGCATCATCTCAATATGAATGAATGAGCTTTATTTGTTTTAGTGACAGAAAGGTGGCAGGAATATGCTGCATGCAGCCGACCTAAAATAATTCAGTTATCGCTCAATGTTTAGCAGAAGTGTTGACCTCACTGGTTACCCATTACAAAGATCACATGTGGCCACATTGTCCAGTTCACTGACCTATTGTTGTTCTACAGAAAGGAAGTGTAAATGCATTGCTCAGCATATGCTAATCAGGCACCACTGAAGGGAACTCAGATGTTATAAACAAATCAGCTTCCATTGTGATCGCGTCAGGGTCATATCGACTATCTCCCGAATGCATTCTTTGCAGAAACCCAACATGCATTTAAGTGGTAAAACACACAGTAAGTCCATTTAGTCCATTTTCTGATAAGATTTGGGAGAGCACTCCAATTTGAGCATTCCACCCAACGATCTGTTTCTTAAACAAAAGCACCTCATCAGTTTATGACCAATCACTATTAGGAATCCCTGCCACTTCTGCGGATGGTACAGAAGGAGGGAGAGCGAGGAAGCCTTTCTATAAAATTGTATTTGACTAGACTCTATTCTCCAGGGGGTAATAAGTCTCTATAACAATGAGATTGAGTAATTTCACAGAGTCTATGGCTGCCATATCTAAAATGGTGGTGGTTTTGCGGGAACAATAGAGAGTCCATTTAACAAATTTGTTCCTTCCTGTCCCGAGTTATCTTTCATACGTTCCTGAGGAATAATTAGCAGCGAACAAAAGCACACATTCCGTTCATCTGAGTGCATTTGGGTTCCATTAACACACTTTTTCTTTCATTTCACAAGTAACCACTCCAAAGGCAAACTACCAACCTAGTATTAATATAGCTTTTTGCATATTCATTGAAAGTGTGTAAATATATTTGAGCAAACTTGGCATTAGCAGAAAACAGCCACCCAATTTGAAACGATTTTCTGATTTCAACCTCTTAATAAGTCGTGATAATTTTAGCCTTGCCTCTAAATGAGAGGGTGTGCCGATTCTCATATCTCTTCTGCCAATGCCCAAGCCACATCAAAGACTTGGTTTGTTTATTTTTGAGGTTTTGGCCCGCTATTGCTAATAAAATAGCATTTACCGCATGAAGTCTCTAATGTTCACTTACATCTGGGATGAAACGCCACCATAAAAGCTAATATAAGTGACTGGCAGACGGCATTGGCGTGAACTGGATCTGCGTGCATGACCTCTGGGTATTCAGAAATGTTACAATTTTAGACAAACTTTTCTTAATCTTTCATAAAATTACAAAACAGCACAGTCACTCTTGCTACAATAAATATTCAAAATGTTTTTTACACTGTTTGAAGCTGATCTAGTTACTTTATAGCATTCTGACTTTTGTAATGTCTGCACATGTTGTTAAAGTAATTATGCATCCAAAATACCAGTCAAAATTTAGTTACATAATTCACACCTTTGCCAGCTGTAGGTGATTATTTGGCTCAAAACACTTCATACACACACACACACACACACAGAGACGTGCACACAAACCTACATTACCACCCTGAGTGATGCACTACATCGCCTTTGGCTTGCTTAGCCGGGTCATTAAAGAGGGACTTTCTGTAACCAATTTAAACCCAAAATGTAATGTTAAGTGTGTATGCAAATAAACAACTGTTTCAGCAATTCTCGCTGTTCTAGTTGTTTGTTTTTATTAAACCAGCATCTATTGCTCAATGATCAAAGCTAGTAGTAATGGAAACTGACAACCAACTCACATTATTAAAAACGTTATATAAAATATCAATATTTGGTGAACATATTTTAAAAAAGCATTGCCTAGTGGCCTTTAAACTCATGATTCTTGCTGTTTAAAGAGACAAAAATCCACATTTGGCAAAAACAACAAGTCTTTTGAGAATTTGTGAATTAAATGTGTAAACTAAATCATCATTCATCAATAACTTTGTCCTAAAAATGCTTCTTACTTAATCGCATCCAAAAGTGTTTGTTTACATAATATATGTCTGTATACTGTGTTTATTTATTGTTTATATAAATACACACTTATACAGTATATATTATGATAATATGTCTATATATATATATATATATATATAGACAATATATATATATATATATATATATATTTTTTTTTTTTTATATTCATATAAATGTACTGTATAAACTTTTATTTGTCATATATATATACATATGCATGTGTGTGTGTTTATATATACACAGTAAATATACACTGCACACATTCATATATTAACAAGATTTTTATTTTAGATGCGATTAATCAAGATTAACTATTTGACAGCATTATTCTTAATGTACTAAAATGCTTCTAAATGTACGAAAAAAGTAAAATCAAGCAATTTAGTTTTTTATGCTAATTTGATACTTTTTCTAGATATTGCACATGGTTTTTGGCTGACCTGATCTCATGGGAAAAACATTTATTTTACAATGCGGTGATTTTGTGAAAAAGCATGACCCGTAACGTCTGCCCTAAACGTGCATGACTCTGGGGAGTAAGCAGGTTGGATGATAATGTATGAATGAGACTGTACGAACTAAGGGGAATCATAAAATTGTCTCAAATGTATTTTACTGGCTACAGCAGTGTCATGTCTCCAGGAAATTTTTCCCAAGTCCTGTGCACTTTATTTGATTCTTATTACATTTCTGTGAGAGGTTTGTTTATATGTGAGTGCCTGTGTGATCCGAGGAAGGCAAACATTCCCAAAACTCAATTAATACCACAAACTTCCAAAAGCTATTTCAAGGCCCCATGCTTCATCAGAGCTATCAGTAAAATCCACACACAGTGGCTGCTGTTCCCTTTCATCCTCTCAGCTTTTTGCTCTTAGCGCAGATGCAAAGTCTACTGAGAATCCCTTGATTAGAAACAAGAACTTCCAGAGTCTATTGATCCACTGGGACCCCGACAGATCAAGACGAAGAGCGGCGCTCACAAAATCAGGGCATCCTGAGAGAAAAGCAGCCAAATGAAGGCGAGTGTGAGCGGAAACTGCTTTGTTTAACATCGCAGAACAGCGCCATTGTCATAGTATTGCAACAACCAGGAGATTTCACAGAGGCACAGATGTAAGAGATACACGTTTCACTGCAGTAATGCTTCTCAAATACTCTCTCAAATGACCCAAATTTGTCACGGAGGTTGTCGGCATCACACAAACTTTGATGCCTAATCAAATGAGTCATCCTGAAAGGAATGATCAGCGCTCAAAGGATCCATCCGAGGATTACGCTGCAGATGCTTCACCCTTGCTTTAATTGGATTGCAGACACAGCAAGTCAAAACCTCAGATGCTTTCATCGCACCACATTTCAGCAGACTCGTCGACATTTTCTGCATATGAAAAGAGGCAGACGGGATGAAATATTCCAGTCACACAAGCATATGCAAGAGCTACAACTCAAAAGGAACTTCATAAATATCGTAACGCGGGAGCTGCACCTGACAGAAGACTCGGAGAGAAATGTTCTGTAGGTGGATTTGTGCTGAGATGAAGCAGTATCTGCTCAGATTGAGGGGATGGCTGGGTTTTTGTTGCAAATCCGTCCGACTCGGAGTACGAAGCATCACTTTTGTGAGCATCTGCCTTTGAAAGTTTCCCTGGTGGTGGAGACAGAGTCGGGCTGCAAATGAGACGGATCCCCTTTTGATCTTTCTTCAAGTGAGAAAGAAATGGGTATGATATTTGGAAATGGAGAAACTCAACTTATCTCCTATACTATGCAAAAGAAGTCTTCTCGGCTTCATATCAGACTAAACCCTCTAAGACCCAGACCAATTCCAGAGGCTAGAATATACGACACAGACATTTACATCTGTGCGGGGAATGAGGCAACTTTAGCTGTGCTACATGATTGCTCAGAAAAGCACAGATAGAACAGAGATGAAAGACAAAGCGACAATAAAGAAAGAGAAAATAAGTGTTTGTGGAATATGTGCATCTTTAGACCTTGAAACATATATTAAAAAAGTGTATAAATACTGTAAATTATGAATTATTATATATCAATAAAAAACAATATAATCTAATATTCCTCAAAATTGCAAATAAAAACCATAAAATAATAATAATAATACTTGAATATTGAAAATTCATATATATATATATATATATATATATATTTAAAAATATTGTGACAAATATTTGAAACTATATATATATATATATTGTGTGTGTTTTATTATGAACTAGAAAATTATTAATATAAATAAATAAGCTTGTGGTAAATTAAGACACATCACATTATTTCTAATATCACTAATAGTTGATATGAAAATAACTTCTTGTTTAAACAGTGTAGTACTTTATTGCTTTTATATAGAAATAAAACACAAAAAATATTTTAATAAAAAATACAAATAAATAATATTTAATTTAGCCTTGATTTCAAATAATGAGTCCAGTTTTTCACGATAAAGTCTTCCCACTTCTCAACCTGTAGCTGAGGTAATTATGACCTTTAGTTTGCCTGAAATAGACTGTGGTGGTTGAAACCAAGAGCCGAGACCTAGACAATACATTTAAGATTAAAGACAATGAGTAATAAGATCCAGAGCACATTTATGCAGACCTGACTGACTTTAGTCCAAAGATCACAAGTGACTAATGAAAGCATGCACAACTCCCATTGTCTCAATTCAGCATGTGTTTGGTCAATAATTATCACAACAGGTGGCAATGCTTGGACCCCCTGCCGACCACATCTTATGGGACGGTGAGACGGGGGTCTGCTGACACAGAGACGGCAGTCTCCGGCATCGAGCTCAGGAAAGCCCCTGCGACAGAGGCACAGCTCAGATACTGAAGATTAACAGATACAGGAGAGATTAGAGTCTGCAATATGAGAACACAAGACCCCCTTCACCGCGGTGTGTAAAGACGAGCCGGGGCACAAACTGTTACACTGGTGTGTGTGTGTGGGGGGGGGTGTTAAGGTCAAAGGTATCGGGCTAATGTTTGATCTCTTCCTGTTAGGCTTATGTCAAAGGGTCATGTGACTCTGCCACTGTTTTAGTATGAGATCACTTACATGAGATGGGAAAGATAGCTTGATAAAATCAAGGCTTTCTTTGTGTGTGTGTGTGTGTGTGTGTGTGTGTGTAAGAGATAGAGGTAAAGTAGTTTAAAGAATAAAACAACAGAGACAATTATGACTAAAAAGTTTAAAAGTACATAACATATATTTGGTGTACTGACATTACTGATATTATATTTAATAACGGAAATAATTTTATACTTGCATACTTTATTTATTTTTGCATTTTGGGGGGAGAAAAATAACCGCTTTTGATAATAAATCTGTGAAAATCAAAATCTGGATTGTACTTTTAATTGTTATTATAACCCAAAGATTGTATGTGTAAGTTTGAAGCAAAATGGATTTATAGCCTTTTGGAACCAAACTCTTCATATATTACAATTTATAAAAACGTTTTTTAATATTTAAATAACATTAAATATTTATTTATTTAATCAATTTGTTATATTTTGTATTTAATTTCATAATTAACACATATATTTAATATATTCAAATTATTTATCAACAGCACTGTTACAAGTTGAAATAATATTATATAAAATAAAGCAATATTAAAACCCTGTATTTTCAGCATCATTACTCTAATATATATATTAGATATAATATATACTAAAATATCTTCTGGTGCATCAAGACATATCTCAGCAGTTCTGATAACTCTGGCATATTTGAACCAAACATAAGCATGAACAGTATGACCTGAAGCTTTTCAACTGACAGCCCTAAAAACACACAAAATAAGCTGTTCATCAAACAGCATCTCTGCCAGAGTGTGTAGAGTTCCCCTCACAGCGGACTGTGAGAAAATAAAGACGCCCTGACAAATAAGACACCCAGATAGACAAATAAAGACAGGCAGAGTGAAACGCTCTCACACACAAACACAGGTTATCAGAGAAGCCTGCGAGTCTCCAGAGAGCCCGCGCTTCTATCTCCCTCCGTCCATTTGTTGTCTTAAGGCCGGCACAGATTGGATGTCGCAGCATAATGTCAGAGCGGTTGAGGTTTGAATATGTTTCAGCCGTCTGTCTATTATTTCTCAGCCTCGCTTGACTTCCCACACGGATGACTTTGCAATACTAATAAGGCTGTCTTTAAAAAGAGAGTCAACTTAGGTTGAGAAGAACGAGAGATGCCTCAAACGAGTGAGAGAAAATAAAAGAAGAGGCGGGTGGAATAAGTCTGATGAGGGCTAAAGGTCACTCAATTGGTGCGATTTCCATCTCGAAGGCCCTCCGGCTCATTTCTCAGCTGTTTCTGTCTGATTCATTCCCTCACACAGAGCCGGCTGACGCTCTCTGGACCCTGTACAAAAGCGACAGCTCCTTCTGCCATCCCCTCGTCACATTTTACGCCCAATTATGAGACTTGTGACAAGTGAGGGTGTTTTACAAAAGCCCGATGGATTAGGAGGAGCCACGTTGCTGTCTTCAAAGGGAAGACATATGGTCTGAGAAATTGGTACAAGGTCTTGGTGAGCGTCTGTCAAAGCACTTCTTGGCATCGAGACCATCAGCTTTGCTTCCAACAGTATAGGCTTACATTATAAAAGCTCTGTCCCAAATGGCACACTTGCCTGTCTTGTTCTTCGAGAACAAGACAGTAGGATGTCCCATTTGTAATTTTATGGTTCAGAAGGGTGCTCCTTTTGAGAAACACAAAGCACTAGCCAGCAGTTTCTGTGTCACGGCGTCAAGCTGTCATTTGGAACGGGGCCTAAAGAAGCATTCACGATGACAGCGATTGGCACAGACATGCAGAAATATTTATTTTTAATTAGAGCTGAAGTTTTGAGGAGTCGTGAGTGACAGTAATCAGTGCTGATGTGACAAATGAGCAGCAGAGCGATTCAGAATTTGGGTCAATGACATGACTCTCATTTTTTTCTATTAGTTTATTATAATACGCTGGTTATAAAAAACCTTCAAAATTGGAATGACCTCTTCTACGACGGGAATGGTTTCAGTTTTTGAATAAAAAATCATTTTGCTATTTTTTGGTGGTTATAAAAAATAAAAAAAAAAATGCCAGCACGGCCTGGATGAAAAAAAAAAAATTTTAATTAAAAATGTATTTCTTAAATACAGTATACTTTGATGACTGTGTTTGAAAGTTTATAAAAATAACAAAACATCAAGAATTTTTATGACAAGGCAAGGTTAGTTCAGGCTGTAATGTGCCATGGCTCTTCAAACACTAAATTATATTTGTATAATAATCATTTATCATATTTGTAAAAAAAAAAAAGGTAAACTGAAATGTATGCCACTGATCAACAGTTGGGCTGAGAAGTTAAAGAAGTATCTTATAGTTTCTGGGCTGCATTTAGGTGATCAGAAATACAGTAAAATAGTAATATTTTATTGATGTTGAAAACAAATGTGTGAAAACACAAGATTTTTGTGGTAACTGTCATACATGAATAGAACATTTATTAAACAGCCTTGTTTTTAAATAGAAACCGTAACATTATACATTTTTTAGTATCACTTCTGATCAATTTCACGTGTTAAGCCCTTTTGAATGACAGTTTATATATATTTACTTATTTTATTTATTTATTTATTGCAATCAGGATGTTGTGAATGTATAAATAAACTGTAATTCTACTTTTTACAGGAAGGTTACATGGCATGACATTTTCAGTCATTATCTGGTTTTACAAAACCATACAATACAAACGCAAACATTTCTAGGTTTTTAAATATTTTTGTCCTGGACTCTCTTGTCACTCAACTAACGGTGGAAGTACATACAGTTGATCTCAAGCAATTCACTGCATATTACGATCAAATATAATAGAGCTGGAGCTCAGAGTATTAACAAAACTACTGTAACTATCAATCTCAGAGCTCTTTACAAAGTGAGAAAAACATAAAAGGTGAATCATTCTAATGTAATGTTCATCATAAGGGAGTAAATGGTGTTTTCAGAGACACTGACTGGAAAAGTCACATGGCTTCTTGTCTCCAGTGATTGACACGGTGATGTAGTTGACCCATTCCGACCCCATTTGTTTTGCCCATTGCTCCGTGATTCAGTGATACATCTCTGTCTGCGTTATCTGTCTAGACCTAAGGAATGTGTGTGTTGGTGTGTGTGTAGACCTTGGAGGGATCTCAGACAGTGGCCTTGTTAACCGATACATTATCTTTTCCATGAGAGATACTCAGAATCGACGTCACGTCGCATCAAGACACAAATGACGATAAATGTGACCCTCAGTTTTGCAGATCAGCCCATGTCACGCTCATCTCAGTGAAAAGCAGCTGTGACAGTCTCTTAATTTGTCTTTCTCCTCATCGTTTGTGCTCCGCTCATTGAATGACCCACCAAACATGGCTTTTATTGATTATTTATCGCGTGGGCCCTGACAGTGACACATGGCACCGCCGCTATCATTCTGGCAAAAGGAAAACACAAGGCACTGTAATGTATGTCTTACATATGTCTGATGAGCTGTGGACGAGCGTGATGGATGTGCTGACCTCTGTTATGGATAAACTAAAGGCTGATGTGAGCTTGTTGCATTACATTTGTCATCCTTGAATTCCAGTGTGTTTGAACTACATTATTCATTTTGAAATAATAATGGCGAAACCTTGTGTTTGATAAAATTAAATATTAGGGGAATAAGCATGGTCATGGTCACTTGACCAGTATTATTGTAATTATCATTGCTTGAGAAGGCAATATTGTTAACGCAATTCAGGCCAAGCGCTACTTACTTTTTTTCTTTCTACGATAAAAAATAATTTTACCAACATTTGTTGTAGGTGAAGTGGAAACAATATCTTGTCTGGCAGTTAGACACTGTTCAAATTGCTAATGTAGTCACCAAAAGTGTATGTATTTGTTCAAAAATATAGTAATATTGTAAAATGTCATGACAGTTTAAAAAAACTGTTTGTATATATGAATATATCGCAAAATACATTATCAAGTCAAGTCAAGTTACTTTTATTTATATAGCGCTTTTAACAATACAGATTGTAGCAAAGCACTGAACATTATCA
>JAUCNO010000548.1:5504691-5515369 GCA_032353835.1 Enteromius viviparus | reverse complement strand
GGTTAGGGTGGAGGTCCAGGGATCATAAAACCATGAGGAAGCAATGTGTTTCTTTATATTTAGTAGTTTCTAACATACAGTATGCACATTATGCTTAGGTCTTTCCAAAAAGCTGATTGCAAGTATTCTTTACAATTTGGTTAGAGGACAAGCTATAAACAAAATGTGCAAAGATAGATCAAATCATCAAATAATAAATAGAAGATAATAATAAAATAGTTTACCATACTATTCTTCTCCCGAAATTTGCCTCTGAACTACATTTCCCACAAACCTCTTTTTTATTTTTTAAAATAGTAGTTTTTAACACCAATAGCATTAAAATTTAATTTTGAATTATGCAAATTATTAATGACTTATTTTGCTTTAAATATTTTTTCACATAAATACATTAATACAATTTTTTTTTTTACTATTTTAACTTTTTTTATACAGACAGACAGGCAGGCATGGTCTCTCTCTCTCTCTCTCTCTCAGACACACACACTCTCTATAACATTATTAATGACTTCTTTTGCTTTACATATTTGTTCAAAAAATAAATAAATAAATAAGTAAATACATATACATTTCAGTAACACGGATACAGGCACATACAGAAAAAAAAGTTTACATAAAAGTAACAGATAAAAGATCATATGCTTTTTATGTTGTCATTCAAATATACTTATTTTGCTTCACCATCATCAACAACATTAACATTAATGACACACAATGACCGTATTGAGCAAATATCCAGGCAGAAGAAGAAAAAACTAAACAAAAAGCCAATCAAGAGTGTGTATGATTGCATGCCAAGGCTCTTTCATTTGATCCGGTCTCTTTATTAAATCTCTGTTTCCATATACTGTTTTCTTATTGGATTCTGGTGTGTGTGCTGAGAGCTACACAACTACATGATCTCTCACTCCGTTTAAATGCCACAGAGCAATAATGACTTTCCACAAACACTTTTTAAATAACATGTCTTCCTTTCAATCCCATAATAAAGTACAGCAGCGTGATCTTCTGCTCGATGGACACAGAGCCAAATCAAACAGATACCATCTATATTTATTTACATAGGCTAAACCTGGGAAAGGAATATGGGGAAAAGATGAGGAAACTAATTTAATTTCAGAGACAACTTTATCAGCAACATCGGAAACATAAGACGTTTATTACAAGACAGAAAAAGAAAGAAAGAAAAATGTGCTCAGCACTAGGTTATGTGTTTCATGTAGTTCTATGTATGTAAACTCTAAAATAAAATAAAATAAAATAAAATAAAATAAAATAAAATAAAATAAAATAAAATAAAATAAAATAAAATAAAATAAATGCATTACAAATAAATACACATTTTAAATATGTAGTGAACAGTTAAGCAGTAAAAATATATTAATTTTTAACTTTTAAATGGCAAAATATATTTAAATGTATTTTTAAGGGGAAAGAAAACTAATTTCCAATCTTACAGTAGCATATATGTGTCATGATGTGGAGACATTACAATTTGAATGTTTTATTATTTATTTATTTTTATATATTTTTTAAAACTGTACATAAAAAACCCCATAAAAAAACTGTAAATGCTCTTAAAATACACAAACAGTGCACAAATATAATGTTAGAAAATGTATTTACATAAATGCTTTAAGAAACATATTTTTGCCCATTACAAAATATATAAAAAATATACAGGACATTTTCCCCTACTCTACAGAAGCAATTAGACAGATTTTCTCCCCCCAGATAAGATGACAGGAGTTTGAAAGCTAGCAGTCGTGGATGAACTCATATCTGCTAGTGACAGATTTAGCAATGCAAGGTGATTAGCTTTGTTTACTCATGCTGTATCTGAGCCCAGTCTGTGTCCTTATCTCAGGCCGTTCTCAGCTTCTGTGAGGGGGCCGGCGGCTCTATCTTGTTCTCGTAAACATGTTGTAACGTGTTCCCCATCACACCGTCACTAGTTAATGGTTAATGGAGGGCCGGGAGAGCCCCTCAGGACGCTATTAGCCCAATCCCAGTCACAGATACATTCCTGCAGCCTCTGGGAGAGAGATCTGGCTTTTTATGGCGATAGGAGGGCAGATCTGTCATAACTCGGCCTGGGAAAGTGCCAGGAGAAAGAATAGATGTGGTAACAGACAGATTTAAGGCATACTTTACAATTGAAACCCCGCTGTGTGCCGCGGTAAGAGGAATACTTTGGTACGAGTGAGCAAAAGAGGTATAGTACAGAAATGTGTTGGACACCACATAAAACCTGGTCCTCCTCAACCATGCTAAAATCACCGTAATGCATGGCCTAACAAAATATGAGGCCATGTGTTACAGTCAATTTTCCTTATTTCACAGAGTTATTGTAACAAACAAACAAACACAGTTGTGTGAATTGTGTGGACTTTCCATAATTTTATTTTACTTTTATGCTGGCCAGACTATATTTTCTATCCCCTTATCCTAAATCTGCCTCTTACAGGTTTGCATTGTTACACTTTCAGATAAACATTATTTACTTTATTTATTTATTTTATATATATGTTTTGGTAACACTTTATTTTAAGGGTCCAGAATAATGCATTAGTTAAGCATTAATTAATGGTTAATTTGTTCGCGATTAATCATTAGTTGAGTTAAACACACTAGTAAGTAATGATTAACCTAACATTTTAGAGGCCCGAATTATGCATTAGTTAGTACTAATAATTTCTGATTAACTTGTTCACAATTATGTATCAGTTATTAGTCATTAATTAGTCATTTTAAAAACAAACATTTATTAAACTTCCTTTATTAGCACTAAATTAGTGGAAGTTTAGCCTAAATTATTACCTTATAGTCTATAAACTTGAATATTACTCAAAAGTTGCCATAATTAATGGATTTAAGTTTCACTTTAAAATAGTAAATATATTTATTTTATTTATTATATTAATTATTAGCTTTTCCAAATCAATAAACTTGAAAATCACTCAATAAATGTGATAATGTGGATATAGAATGGGGGTCAAATAGTCTTTATTACAATATTTTTTGCTATAAATATGCAAACCAGCAGTAATTGAACATCATAACAATAACAACAACAACAAAAAAATGAAATATATATATTATAATATAATATATATATATAAATATATTAGTTAATTATTAATTACTAGCTTATTTTTTTATAGCATACAAGAACAAGACGTTTTTGTTGTTGTTGTTTATAGTCTTAAAAATGACTAATGAATTGTAAATGATGCATAATATGCCCTTATAACCATTAGTTATACACGTGTTCATGCTTAACTGATGCATACTGTACATGTTAATCATAAATTACTAGTTTATTTGTTCTTAACTAATGCATAATTCGGGCCCTTAAAATGTTAAGTTAATCATTAATTACTAGTGTGTTTTTGCTCAACTAATGCTTAATTATGAACAAATTGACCATTAATTAATGCTTAACTAATGCATTGTTCTGACCCTCTATTCTGAAGTGTTACCTATTTTTTTAATATATTATTTATTATTTTTTAATTATTTTCTTCTCTGGTGGGGACCACAGGTCAGGTTTTACTACCAGGTTTTCAAGTTTTAACATTGTTGCAGACATAAATTATTACAAAAATGAATAAATAAATAAATGATTTTAAACTAATTAAAATTAAAATTAACTAAAAGCGCACAACACTAATAATACACACACATGCACACATTTTAAATAAATAACACTGTTATTTTGATGTACTTTTTTTCTGAATCAGTTGAACAAATGAACACATCAGACTAAATCAGTCACAGATTTGCCCATGGACTGAATTATTCGGGCAACTCATTTCTTCACTAAATTATTTCCACACATATTTCTAGGCCTAGTTTTACAGTTCTATCTAACAAGACCAGTCCTTGATGAGATGCTTCTTCTTCCCAGTGTTGCGGTGCTGGGAAAATCAGAGTATCACGGCACAGAAGCCCGCCGGCAGAGACACAGAAATGAATCACGCACATATGTAGTGTGTGTGTGTGTGTGCGCGGGCGACGGATGGATGAGGAGGTGGGGTCTCATCACTCCAACTATTCCCATTTGCTTCTGCAACACAAATGACACCCTGCCGGCAACTTCGTGATTACGTCAATTTGTTTGTCTTTGTTTTGATGAGCCAGACACACACACACACAGACACACACACACACACGATGTCATCATGAGCCGCAACCTTTGGCAGACTCCATCTATCAGAGCTCTGGGGGAACATTGGTGCTTCACTGTTCTTCTGAAAGATCGGTTGTTCTTTTTTTTTAATGTATGCAAGCAACAATAATGTACATATTATGGCACGTTTATATTACTGTATGAGTAAAGGAGCAGCTCAGCCAAAAATGTGACTAGTCATCAACTCATGTTCACATCTTGGACTGCTTATGAATTATTGAGCTGTTTTTAAACGCCTAATCAAGTCATTTGGATTAGCCAACATGTAGAAACATGCAAAAAACATGCAAAACAAGAAATGATTTCATAAGAAAAATCACTGCTGTTTCCTGTGTCAAGCTCAAGAAAAGTCTTAAATATTACATCTTTTGACCTTTTTATGACAAGGTAAGGTTAGTTTATATTTTGAAACATAATGAGATTCAACTAAAAACTTCATAATGTTTGGAAAGTTGTGTGCATTATCCTCTCCAGACCAAGGCTGCATTTTAAAAGAAAAAATACAGTAAAACAGCAATATTGTGAAAGCTATATTTTCATCTTACAGTTTAAAAGTTGTTTATAACAGTGCATTTATTTTTTCTGCTCACCACAACTGAATTTATTCAATACAAAATAAAACAGCAACATTTTGAAATGTTATTACAATTCAAAATAATTTTTCTGTGTGTGTGTGTGTGTGAATATGTTAAAAAGCTGACTTTTCTGCATTATTACTCCAGGCGTCAGTGACAAATCGTTCTAATAATGCTGATTTGCTGCTCAAGAAACATTTTTGATTAGAATTGTTGAAAACAGTTGTGCGGCTTAATATCTTTTGTGGAAAACGTGATAAATTTTCAGTAGGACAGCATTTAGTGTTTTATTCATTTATTTGCATTTACTGTCACTTTTGATATATTGAATGTGTCTTTGATGAAACAATATATATATATATATATAAATTCTTTCTTTAAAAGTCACTGCAATATCACACACATACTGTACACTACGCTTAAAAACTACAAAAGTGGCTCAGGATTGTTTAACCACTTGCCAGTTCTCATTGGCGTTTTCTCTTAAGCAGAGTGAGTCAGGGCTCCAGGCAAGACCCGAGTCTGTCGTCACAACATAACTCGTAGTGACCGACAGACAGGGACACGGTTATTTCAAAGAAAAAACATTAAATTCAAAAGTTGAAATGCAATGCAGGGAAGTACATTTTACAGGAATTTACCGTTTAACAGGTTTTTACTGTAGAATTTTTTTACTGTTAAAATCACAGTCATTTTTTAAAGTGTATTTCTGTTCTCTGTTAGTCCAAATTGATGTTTTCCATAAAGTCAAATCACTGTTTCCGTGTGTGTCTCGAGCACAGCAGACATTGCTAATGTAATTGTGTTTCTCTGGTGCCTCATATGTAAAGCGAGCGATGTGGACCGAATTACTGCCGCTTTGTGTCTGATGTAATTTTCTGCTGGACTCTTTGTGTTCTTCAGGAGCTCCGCTGACCTCTTGGTGACTCCAGAGATGCTCTCCTCTCTCTCTGCTCAGGTTCACCACAGCATGTTCAACATCCAATCAGCAGCAGCTGAAGCTGCTTCACGCACTCTAGAGAGAGAGAGAGAGAGAGAGAGAGAGACAACAGCTATCATGAATCTTGTGAAGCCATAACATTTGTGTGCGTAATGCGATGTGCCACTTTGAATGGGACACATCTGTTAACTCCTCAGGGAGAGAAATGCAGGCTTGATTACAGTATACATCTAAAGCTTAGGCCTCTCATCTCACACAAAACACATATGCAGATGCGCTCTCTGATTTATTTCTAGGGCTGCTGTTTTATCATTGACGCTGGAAGGAATAGTGATCACAACCCAAACTTCTGTCATCAGTTACTCACACTCATGGCTTTCCAAACCTGTATATTGTTCTTCTGAGGAACACAAAAAGAGATGTTTTATATCATGTTCATGTTTTTTTTAATCAAACAAAAAACAAACACCCATGCAGGGCAGTGATGGAAAGCTCATTTGCTGTTAGAACCTGTTAACACCGGTGTTCCACCCTGTAAGTAATTTTTTACAAAAATCTGAAAGCAACATTTAAATGTTTGGCATACTGTACCTTTGAGAGCATTAACATCATAAAGATGTTTTTGAGCAATATTTTGTACATTATTTACCATCCTGTTTCCAAACAACTACCCATAATTATGGGAGCTCGGCCAGAATATGTTCCATACAGTTAAACATGTTTTGGAAGAATGCTAAAAACTTTTAAAAACTTTAAAAACTTGTAACTGCTTATTCAAAAGTTAAATATATACTTAATGGAAAAGAACGGCCTGAACATTCTTCAGAATGTCTCCTTTTGTGTTCCACAAAATAAAGGGAAACGGATGGATTTGAAACGACACAAGGATGAGTAAATGATGACAGAACTGCCATTTCGGCTTCAGAAGACCTAGAACATGGTGCACCAGATACACTGCTTTTGTGGTGCTTTCAGTCGATCCTGGTGCTTGACAGCCTCTTTCTCCATTCTCTTACATTGCATAAAAAAGCATAAATATTCTTTCTCTTATGAGTTTGGAACAACGTGAAGGTGAGTAAATGATGACAGAATTTCAATTCAAATCAAAATATTTTTAAAACAAACTTTGGCTTTCATGATAAACTTGGTCAGTTTGCTCAAAACTCTACTGTATATAGCATATAAAACAATATGATGCTCTGCTTTGGGACATAAAGAGTTAATAGAGGCAGAGAACAGAATAATTCTCTCAGCCGGGTGAGGTGGTGTTTTGATGGAGATAATTTCTCTGGGCCCTGGAGGCCTGTGCTGTTGTGTTGTGGCATTAGGCATGAATTGTGGTTCGTTCTAGCAGATTATTAAAATTCTTAATCTCTTCTTCTTTCGCCGCCTCCTATTCAAATGGCCTCGGATCGTCTGTTAATGTGCAATTCATTTCAAGTTATTTCTCTCATGTTCTCAAGAAATATCACTGGGACTTCAAATCATTTGAATGAGAGGGATTTAAATGTGTACGTCTTTGTTTCTTTTGGCCTTTTTTTGTCTTTTACCTGTGACTTCAATAAGGAAGCTGAACTTGTCTCATTTAAAGTCTCCATGACTTACACTAATAATCCTGTATTGAATATTACTGCCATATATTCTGGATATTACTTGTTAACTGTGCAGTTCAAGATGAGGGTAAAACACTTCATATTAACACCTATTTTTTAAAATTACCTGTACATTTTATGTTAAATTTACTTTATTCATAAAACACTATATAATGCAATGCATCATTTAAAATATGGTAAATAACTGTCATAAACAAACAAACAAACAAAATAAATAAAGAAGCATGGAACATTCCTTCATGATAACACATTACACCGAGCTGCTTGTGCATTTATTAATTTACTCACTTATTTCTTTTTTGGCGTTTATTAAATATTTGATTTTCTATACTTTACTTAAAAACAAAACAAAACAAACAAACAGCAACAAAAACAATCTGTTACACAATTTTCACAAATAATTACAAAGTTACAACAAGTAAGATATTGGATATATTGTGAAACAACTCAAGCAGAACGAATAAAATGATAATGATGATTTTTAATTACTACTTTACAAATATTTGGACTCTATAATTAAACTGTCAACATACCTCTACTTCTTAACCCACCCTTAAACCTAACCAAACCGCTAAAACCAGTCCCTAACCTTAACCACATCCCACCCCGACATATTTTCAGAAGGTACACCTCTGTATCTAAAATATTAGTGCCTTTTGAAAATGCACCACCTAACAATTTGTGACTCTGGAGCACAGAAGCAGTCTACAGCTGCACACGTACATTTGGAGCAATAGACAACAATACATTGTATGAATCATAATTGTCCATTTTTCTTTTTTTAAGTAAAGCTAATGTTTCAGTGGTCCATCTTCAAGATATTTTGTAAACTTCCTACCATAAACACATGAAAACTTCATTTTGTACAAATCTTGGTTCGTTGGGCAGGTCCAGACTTTGATCAGGTTTTTAATTATACTGTCACTGAAGAGCAGTCGAAAGACACTTTGTGAAGCTGACCAGATAAAAGATGTTGTGTCATGAGTTTTTAATAATCAGCAGCCCATCTGTGGCAGCTGTGCACTGAGCTCAGACACACACACACACACACACACACACACACACAATGCACCTGCTTCCACAGCTTCACATTCTTCTCATTCAGATCAGACTTTCTTGCAAATGTTCTCCAAGTTTGGCAGTGGGCTTCAGAAATACCGTTTTCTTGAATGAAACGAAGTTCTTGCTTCTCCATTCTCCCACTAAAAACCCAGAGGATGATGGGTCACTTCTCTCTGCTCTAGATTAACCCTTGCCCTCCGTTTGCAAAGTCTTCAGGACTTCTTGATCATGCGGTAAATGTATCACCTGACTCCTTCTCAGTATCATGAGTTTGAAGACAGTGCTCGTCTCAGAAGAGTTTGTAATGCACAGCAGTGATTGGGCTTCTCTGCAGAAAGCTGCTTTAGGAGGTGTTCAGCGTCGTCCTGGAGTCTTTAGCAGAGCATGATTATCTGCTGGAAACAGTCATGAGTTTAAAGCCGGCTAATCCTTACTTTGATTAGCATTCTCCTCTGTTTCAGTCCTCACCTGTCCTCTGTGAAACCTCTCTCCCCACCAAACCCCCACAGACTCGTACTTCCAGTTGGGCCTGATCATTAAATAAAAAAAATCAAATCTGTCTTTTTATTTCTGATCTGTACCTGTTCCAGATGTTTTGTGATAGTTCACATAATATATGTGTGTGTACTGTGTGTATTTGATTTTGTATATGAACATGCACACACATGCATTATATGCATTTCATAAATATGTAACGTGATTTGTATCATACATTATACATGAACAGAAAGTACATTACATATACTAATTAGGAATATATATATATATGTGTGTGTATTCATATATACACCGAAATATACACATATGCACATACATTCAAATTATTTAATTTTTTAATTTTATGTTTATTTTACTTTTTTATAACTTTATTTTGAATTTTGCTTAAACAAAAAAGCTTTTCTAATTTTCATTTAATCTACTTTTTTTTGCACAATATTTATCTTTTTTTTTCAGTTTTATTTCAATTGAGTAAAAACTAACAACCAAACAGTTAATAACAATAATCTTGCTTTGGAAACTGCTAAAGCTAATGGAGAGGAGTGGGATTATTTTCTATAAAAATGATCTAATTAATAAATATAATTGAATAATATTTTGAATAGAGCAAGATATTTTTTTCTCTCCTGGATCTGAATGCGGTCTGAATTCTGACTTCTTTAAAAATCTTCATCTTCTCATTCATCAAAGAACAGTCCTGTATCTCCAGCACAGCAGAAAAAAAGGAGGTGGAGGTTATTCGCTTCCCTGAGCGTGGAAATATTTTTTCTTCATTGGCATGACAATACGCACAAAAGAAACAATTATTCCATATCTCCCTATTGAAAATTACTTTCCATGCGTTAGCTAATTAAGCACATCCAGCAGGTATTAATGAGTGCTTTGTTAAGCGCTATTACAGTGTTGCCACACTAGTGCTCTTCAGTCTATGAAGAGCTGCTGGCTTTTATATCAGAGTAATGGAGCCAATCATTGCAGAATCTGTGAACTTCTTTTGTGTATTGCTTACAGTCTCTCATTTAGACAAAGAGGCGGTTAGATACACTCACACACAACCCCAGATTGTAGAATATATGCCGTAATACTAGCGCTGTCTGTTTGTCTCTTTGGCTTAAAGGTAATCAGGTATGATGGAGGCACAGAGCGGGACAGAAGCAAAACACAGAGGAAATAGGCTCATCTAAAGAACATGTTCACATGATTACATGATTACCCGATGTGTCCTTGTATCTGTTTGTCATTTGGAAGGAGAGGCAAATCATCAAAGTGGGCTGATTCTGTAGTCATAGCCTCTCTACGAGATTGCTCATCCTCCAGGCCATAGTCTGATTTCTCAGATACAGGCAGAAAAATGCATTCGTTGCTGTCAAATATATTCTCCCGGAGAGGGAAGTTTAGCTAATGTATATTTATCTGTTATGCATTACAGGACAATTCCGGCATCTTTATTTTCTTCTGGTCTTCTCCAAAAGCATCATGAACAAAAGCGTTTAATCCATCAAAAATACAGTTAAATTGTGAAATGTTTTTGTGATTTCGAATAGCTGTTTCCTATGTGAATATCTGTTCAAATGTAATTTATTTCTATGATTTAAGATAAAAAATTTTTACGGCAGTGTCCTTCAGAAATCAGTCTAATATGCATTTATTTGAAGCAGATAATTCTATAAATGTAAATACAAAGCTGTGGTGCTCTAAATAAATGAATAAATAAATAAAAATAGGTAACACTTTAGAATAGGGGTCCAAAATAATGCATTAGTTAAGCATTAATTAATGGTTAATTTGTTCACAATTA
>JAUCNO010000548.1:5482440-5504591 GCA_032353835.1 Enteromius viviparus | reverse complement strand
TGCTTAATTGTGAACAAATTAACCATTAATTAATGCTTAACTAATGCATTATTTTGGACCCCTATTCTGAAGTGTTATCAATTTTTTTTGCACTCAGATTCCTGATTTTCAAATAGTTGTATCTCGGCCCTCATGACTGGTTTTGTGCTCCAGGGTCACATATTAGATCATACTGTTTATTTAGTTTTACTGCACAATCAGATTCCAAAATTAAGCAAATGTATATTTATTAATGCTCAAAATCAGACTACAGTTATTTTTAATGGATTGCATGATTTTATATAATTTCACACAATGACAGTCAATTACACATAATTTATTATTAGTTATAAGACAAATGTCCAAATTGTGAGATGAAAATAGCATGTTTAATTATTTTATTATATGGTGAAAACAAAAAAATAAACAGAAATGCGAGAGAACTCAGAACTTTGTTTTTATCTCAATTCTGAAACAGTCACAGTTGTGAGAGCAAGGTTGAGATTACTGTGGTGGAAATGGGCTTCCATAATTTAAAGTAATGACTACTTTTTTCTTTTTTTTCTCCCCTGATTTGAGTGAACTCCTCGTAGACTCTGTAAGCTGTAGTTTTTGGCCGCACCTGAAAGCCGCCCAGCGTGATGGTGACCGACACGTCCAGCGGTTTGTTGACCACTCCAGCCACGGATTTGACCAGAGACATGAAGAGCAGAGGAAACCAGACGATACAGATGAGCAGCATTACGATCATCCCTCCCATCCCATACTTTACCACCTTCTTCTTCTTCTGTCCTCGAGGCTGAGGGTATCTCTGAAAACACACAAGCACAGCCGTGAGTCCCGTTTCTGAAGACATGTTTGACTATTCGCTGATGGAAAGAACCCTGACCTTCTCAGACTCCCTCCAGCACTTGAGCACGAAGATGTGAGCGTAGATGTCCTCCACACAGATCCAGCTGGACAGGCTAAGGGTGGTGTCGGTCCAGACCCAGTCCATCACCGCCCGCAGCTCCGTCAGGAACGGCACCAACCGGAACCTGAGCATTGGTTAGAGAATGGAACTCGTTGAGCACTTACAACACCACAGACAAAGTTATGATATGGACTGAAATGCGATTGATGATGTGATTGACATATGATGCGATTTCAAGTTTTCGTTCTCTTTGGAGTGTTACAAGCTGTAAGTGCAAAGATAAGATCCCTGAAACTGCAAAAACTAAATTATAAAAACCAAAGAGATATTCTTTATACAAGTTAAGACTGGTCCACACCCCCCTAATACACCTTGTGTAAACACGCCCCCACTTTTCTCCATCACAGAGTAGGTTTATTTTCAAACACCACCCAAATGTTTACACAAAGAAAGAAAGCGGAGCTATTATTCTGGCTGTAGTGTTGCTGTGGGCGCCATGTTCTGGAGACGCTGTGTGTCGTTGTGAAAGTCAAACTACTTTGTTTCTGCTTCCAAAAGAGACACAACTAGAAATCAGTGTTAAGTTGTGTTTCCAACACTGTTCCAGAACAGCTGAACACAAATATTAGTGTGTGATCAGCACATTTAAAAAAGCTTTGTAATTTTATTAAGTTTAATAAGTTTTAAGTTTAAAAGTTTAGAGTCAGATCATAGATAGATAGATAGACAGATGTCAAGGACCTCAGAGTGGTTGCTAGGGTGTTGCTATGTGGTTGCTAAGGTAATCTGGGTGGTTGTTAGGGGGTTGCTATTTGTTGCTAGGGTACTTTGGGAGGTTGTCATGGTGATTACCAGGATACCAAAGATGGTTGCTAGGGTCATTATTAAGCAGTTGTTAGTTGTCATTGATCATTAATATGGAATTCTTAGCTTGTTCTTAGCCTGAATTAGCACTTCACTAATCACTATTAGCATGTAGCTATTCACTTCTAGCATGACTAACATGTTTGGCTTGCTAGCATGAGTCAGAAGAACCAAGTCCTATGTCCATACGATGTTCTGATGCAAAGATATAGGTCTTGCTAAATGGTTGCTAGGCAGCAGCAAGTAGGAAAAAAAGCTTATAAGCTTGTAAGTTATACAATGAAATTTTGCCCAGAATAATAATAATAAGTATGCAAGAAGTTTAAATAGTATATCAGTAAGTTGTCTTGTTCAAGATTTTATTTCTGTGATCAAAGCCCAATTAAAATTTTTACATTTTCTTCTCATGATCCTTCAGAAATCATTCTAATATGCTGAGTTACTGCTCAAGAAACATTTCTGATTATTCTTAATGTTGAAAACATGTCGTAGTCAAGCTTTGTTTCTTACCCTTGGAAGAGGAAGAGATTGACGTAGTTATAGCTCTTGGTCAGGAAGTTTCCCAGAACACGGGTCGGGTAACCGCAGCGGATCTGATAGGCTGACAGACCAAAGTAGATGCACTTCACAAAGTACCAGAGCTGGGCAACAGTGTTCTGACTGAAACGCCTAGGAAATAAATCCAGTCACAAGTTAGGTGAGCTCCAGCTTCTTAAACAGAATCAATCATGATGTTGTTGGCCACTCACCTCTCAGTGACCCCTGGGAGAATGAAGAACATCCAGAAGTGAATGCCAAAGACCAGAATGACCTGGAAGATGACCTTCCCCATCACTGTCTTCCTCAGGTACAGGGCACGGTCCACCACCATGGTGCCGAACTGGATCAGAACCATGACCAGAAACGCCTCGGGAACCTGGTCCTCTGACAGAGAGGAAGTGATGTCAGCAGCAGCCGAGTGTTTCTGTGGAGAAACCAGTTTCACTTTAGCTTTACTGCACTTGCATTGTTCTTAAAGTCAGCATGTAATAGAAATTCCATGCAATAGAATTTATAACATGAAATTACATGCAAATTTTAAGAGGCCCAGCCCGAAGGAGGGACCTTAAGGTGCATTGTAGGTTGTGCCGCAGTCAAAGGTGGGGAACTCAATGACCCAACAGTGCATGAGGTTGAAAGGTACTGACATGTGCAGCTCGGGCTCTGGAATCCAACTCCTTAATAGGGGGTGGACTCTCCACAACTCTGGAGTTGCCGGCGGGCTAATGTGGGCTTGCTCATAGCCCCCTAGGTTAGCCGTCACGAGTTGGAGTTCACCCCGTTGAACGAGAGGGTCATTTCCCTGTGCCTTCGGGTAGGGGTTAGGTCTCTAACTGTTGTTTGTGCCCACAGGCCGAATGGCAGTACAGAGTACCCGGCCTTTTTGGGGTCTCTGGGAGGGGTGCTAGAAAGCACTACAACTGGGGACTTCGTTCGTTCTACAGTAACCCATGTCCGCAAAAAATCGGGTCTGGAAGGAGTTCGGTGAAGGAGATCGGTTGGCTTCGAAGAGGTTCTGGCAAACTGCCTGGTGCCTCAGGTGGGGGAAGTAGTGCCCTGCCAACACTGTGTACAGTGGGGGTGGGAATGTGCTCACTTCAACTGGGGATATTGTTGGGCGGTGGATGGAATACTTGAGGATCTCCTCAATCCCACCGACGTGTCTTCCATGGAGGAAGCAGAGGCCGGGGGCCCAGAGGTGGACTCGACCATTACCCGGGCTGAAGTTGCAGAGGTAGTTAAGAAGCTCCTCGGTGGCAAGGCACTGGGAGTGGATGAGATCTGCCCTGAGTACCTAAAGTCTCTGGATGCCCTGGGGCTGTCTTGGCTGATGCACCTCTATGGCATCCCATGGTGGATGGGGACAGTACCTCTGGACTGGCAGACCCGGGTGGTGGTCCCTCTTTTAAAGAAGGTCCTCACATGTGTTTTGTGGACTTGGAGAAGGCATTCAACCGTGTCCCTCACAGTGTCCTATGGGGGTTGTCCTGTTGGCTCCTTCAAACCAGAAACTACAGCAGGCACTGGGGCAGTTTGCAGCCGAGTGTGAAGCGGCTGGGATGAGAATCAGCACCTCCAAATCTAAGCCCATGGTTCTCAGCCGGAAAAGGGTGGCCGTCAGGTAGGTGGAAAGTTCCTGCTTCTGCCTACTTAAATACTCAGTTTAAGTATCTTGGGGCCTTGTTCACGAGTGAAAACGGAATGAGTTTCCTCCGAAGAGTGGCTGGGCACTCCCTTAGAGATAGGGTGAAAAGTTCAGGCACTTGGAAGGAGCTCGAAGTAGATTCCACATTGAGAGAGGCCAGCTGAGGTGGCTCGGGCATCTGTTCCCGATGCCTCCTGGACTTCTCCCTCCACGACCAGGCTCCGGATAAGCAGAAGATGATGGATGGATGGATGGATGGCAAACTTTAAGAACAATGCAATTATAGATCATATAGATCTTACTGTGAACGATGCATCCATGCATTGTTTTTTTTATTTATATTTTGAGCTCATGATCACTTGCCCAATCGTTTAGTCTGATGGATAGAACAAAAGTGGCTTTCCTATTTCTTTCTTTCATACTCTCTCTTTCTTTCTCTCTTTCTTTCTTTCTTTCTTTCTTTCTTTCTAATAATCTACTTTCGTTTAATGACAAATGTAACAGCATTTCACCCAAAAAACGATGATTTGATAAAAATGTGCTCACCCTCCAGTAATCCAAGAGTTTGTTTTTTCATCAGATCTGTGTTTCTGCATCAGTGTCTCTCAGCAATGGATGTGAATGGGTGCCGTCAGAATAAGAATCTAAATAGCCCCTAAAAACATCACAATATTCCAATAATTCCATAATCCATAATAACACTTCTTCCAGGATAAGAAAAAGTGTTCTGGTCTGAATCAGGAGAGAACTCTACACAGATCCAGTACAGCTCTAAACAAATAATTGGCTAGGTTTTGATGTTTTTATAGATTATTTACTCGTATTTTAGATATTAAAAATGTCTTGATGATGGATTATTTTGATCTTCTGTCTTCTCCAGATGTTAACTGATGGACTGGTGTGCTGTGGATTATTGTTATGTTTTTATAAGACTCTCATTCTGATGGCAACCATTTACATCCATTATTGAGAACTTTCTTCCAGATCCAATGAAGAAACAAACTTATCCTAATCTTGGATGTCCTGAGCGTAAGCAGACACTTTCTTTTTTTCGTGAACTATTCCTTTAAGATGTCATGTAATTGAGCAGCTGAAGTTCTACAAACCCCGAAAGCCCAAAATCCAAAAACGATGATGATGAAGTCGACCGTGTCGGCCAGAAACATGAGCACGTAGACGTCGGTCACAGCGCTGTACTCTGGGTGGATCAGGTTATAGAAGAACTGCCGAATGGGAATGTAGATATCCAGAATCCTGAAACAACACAAACCCAGCAGACTGAATAATGTACAGAAATAATACGAGGATGTTACTTCCTTATCAAATGAATGCAGGAGCCTCTCACGTTTTGACAGTGAAGCGCTTTGCTTTGATCAGCTGTTCTCTGAGCTTCTCTATAACAAGCTCCTTGCGGCTCTTCTGTTGAGCACTCAGTGACTGAACACTCGTCCTCGCTCCGCTGCTGCCTGCGAAGACACATCCAGAGAGAGATCAGTGCTGCTATTCACACTACATTCAGCTTCACACAGAATGTTTTTCACAGATATTTACAGTCATGTCCAAAATTATTGGTTAGATAGGTTATATATATTTATATATTATTTTATTATTTTGTTTTTTATTGATATTGCTTTCTATGGTGTTAGTAATTCCTAAGACATGGATGTAGGGGAAGCAAATTAAAATAAATATGTCAGCTTTCATTTTAGCTGATTTTAAAGATGCTTTTGCCTTTTTTTAAGTCCTTTAAGGCTCAATCAGACGTTTCTGTTTAGGAACCATTGCAAGTAGAGCTGTTTAGCAAATTTATGTTCAGACATCAGAAGTGAGTATTGGAGCACACCTGCTCTGGATCGGGCCGAGCGCTGCGAGATGCTGGAGCTCTGTCTCCGGACCACCGAGCTGCTGGAGAGGGGTTTTCTGGGCAGGCGGACGTTTGTGGAGATGAATGAGACGCCTGCGGTGCTCTTCTCCGGCTGGGAATCCGCTTTCTCCTCAATGTCTGAATCAGTGTGCTGAGAGACCACAGTCTGACCTCCTGACCTGGGATCATCTTCATCCCACAGACCATAGCACTGAGGAAGAAGAGCGCTTTTCAGGATTTTCAGGAAATTTCGGGACTTTATTTTTACTAAAGCTGTAAAAATAAAGGGTCTCAACTAAATAGAGCAGTTTACTTCTAGTTTGCTTCATGATGATGATGGCTGCATCAAAGCATCAAAACAACAGGCTAATAAAGTACATTAAGATATGGCCAAATTTTTGGTCCATGTTATCTTAAAAAAGTGTCTAGTATTAATATATGCATTCACAACTACCTTCAGGATGGAGCGGTGGAAGAAGAGCGCGAGGAGCTGGACCAGGTCGTAGTGGACGTAGCCCTCTTTCTTCTCCACACCGATGATGTTGGGTGGGTGGAAGGGTTTGGATTTGTCCAGCTCTATGCTCTGGTTAAATGGGAAGAAGCCAAACTGGAAGAAGTACTTGATCACTATGGTCACCTGCAGATAGAAAATATTACTTTAAGAAAGATCAACGCTTATGACAGGTTAACTATTCCACTAAAGCAGCTTTTTGCTACTTCTTTTGTGTCCCAGGTTTGGGCTTATTTAATCAATGGACTGAGAAATCTCTATATTAAGAAGGATATAAATTTAATATGTTTTTGCACACATGTATGGCGTAAAACACTCCTTCTCTTCTAAAGAAAGCCTGAGGTTTAAGCTCAGAACAATGATCACTCAATAAAGAAACGCTAAACCTGTGTTAACTGAAAGAAAACAAGCTGAATCATAACCAAACCTTTATGGTGTTCTATATGGGAACACCACAAGTGCAAAATGATCTATATTTGGTAAGCTGTTAAACCCAACGTTTAAGTTACGTTTAGTTAATGTGATAACTTCATGGGGAAAAAAAAGAAAATCCTCCACAATTTGAAGATTTCATTTGTTCACATTAGTTATCAAGAAACAAAAAAACACTTCTAATGCATTACTTCTTCATTTCAGCATTTACTACTACATGATTAAAATCAAAAACTGTATCTGTAAAATAAATCTGAATTATTAATTCATTATTTTGATCATTTAGATAACTAATGCAACCTTGCTGTAATCCATAACTTGGGTCCCCTTTATTCTAAGGTGTCCTTGTTGCAGTATAATTATTAAATTGAGTACTGAGCAATGCTAATGTACTTCCTCTAGCCTAAGCTAAATTTACAATAGCTGTGCACACTAACCCATGTAAGAAGGACACCGTAAACTATCAGAGATGTGATACCTCCGTGTAGACGATGGCCGTCATCCAGAAGCGTTTGCTGGGCCGAGGAACCGACAGCATGGCCCAGAGGAAGATGAGGATGGGCAGCACCAGCGTGGCCACGGAGGCTGAGATCATGTGGTTGAGGATGATGACCAGATAACACACCATCTCAGAGTGAGCCACCAGCATGTTATAGAGAGCGTAGCAGAGCTGCAGGAGCTGAGGCTGAGAGCGGTAGAAACACTCAGACGCCTCCAGATCCTCGTCAGAGAACATCCTGAGCCACAGTTATAGTGTACTTTCACATACAGGAGACCTGTCACACTTCTTCATTTCTAAGATTTTCAAAACGTTTTTAATTTGTATTTATTAATTTAACTTAATTTAATAAATGCAGACTTGGTGAGTTCCGTCTTACTGATACAAAACCACTGAACAAGAACAGTCACACTCGTCTCATGACATGTGGTCACCTGGTCTGCAGCAGCTCGCTGGCGGTCAGCTGATGGCTCGTGGAGAGCAGCGTGTGGGCGCTCTTCTCTTCATCAGGGGTCTGTATCCTCAGTCTCCTGCCCTCGGAGCGTCCTGCTGAGTCCAGGCCCGTGGCTCTGCTGTACGAGGGAGGGATGTCTGCGGCTCCCGGAGGAGGAAGCTCTGCGGTGCTGCTCCAGAGTTTATCTGGATGCTCAGGCAGCTCTGTCTCCTCGACGGTGTCACTGGTGCCCTGCCGGGAGTACAGCTCACTGCCGGAGGAAGAGAGAAACAGGGAGGCTGTGACTCATGCTAAACACCACAAGAGGGAGCAATTTGACAGCACTAACGACAATATTTTTAAATCTGAAAAAAATCCACCCATTATGTTGCCAAGACTTTTATAGACACTCAATTGTCCAAATTTCCTAATATTTTAATATGAGTGTGTTAGATGTAGATTTTGAACCACTCACAATTAAGTTTATATTTTACAATTTTAACTTTTGTTCAGAATTGAGATAAACTCAATAGAATTGATTAGTATTGAAAGATGTAAATTCAGTTTTTTTTGTATTTTAACATAAAAGTAGCAATTAGCCTATATTTTTTCAGTGCTGGGAACAGAAAATAACATTTTCTTTTTTTATGGTTTTGTATCTCGCCTTTTTAAGTATAAATGCAATAAACAAAGTACAAATAGTAAGATAAAAAGTTAAGATAAATGAACAGCACAAACTGATTCACCAGTAATTTGTGTGTGTTGTGACTGAATTGACTCTGAATATCTGTGTCAAGAGTGCTTCGTCTGCGTGTGAGCAGAAGGTTCTGGAAACACTGTCTGTCTGTCTGTCATCACAGAGCTACAGTAAGCATCCACAGCTGTGTGTGTGTTAGTTTACACACATAACAGAGTCACCTGGCTCCTAGCTGGTAAGGACAGCCGAGCTGAAGTCACGTACCTGGAGGCTGCACTGTCTGCAGACGACTGCACATCTACACTCGGCAGGCGGCAGAGTCTGGGTCGAGCTCGCTGACTGGTTTTCAGAACCAGCTCGCTGCTTTCTTCAGGCTGGTCCAGAGCAGACTCATACAGCAGCGTGGATTCAGTGTACACACTACAGAAAACACAGACACAAACCAGACAAATACTTTATATATATATATACATATGCTATGGGACTATGATATAAATAGCATAGTATATACATACAGTAATTGAGTACAGTATTGTGGTATTTCGGAGTACAAGACATGATACAGAACCAGTAGGATTTTATGGTACCACAATATTATTTTAAATCTAAATCACATGGTATATTCATTTAGTAATTGATCAGTACCATGGAATATCATAAGTACAAGTAATATGGAATTACTACAGTTTGATAAACCATATTTCAGACATGCGCCCTGGACCACATTTCAAAATACCTCAAAGAATGCTGTTTAAAATTAAGTATTAAGTCTTTTTTTTTTATAAATGGACACTTTATTAATCAAGGATGCATTAAACTGATCAAAAGTGAATTTTCAAGATTCATCTGTGAATACTGAGCACTGTGTTCAGCACTGATGATCCTCAGAAGTGTGTGTGGAGCAGTACATCAGTATATGATGACAGGGTCACATATGCTATGTTTGTGCTGCAACAGAATGCTATGCAAAGAAGACAGTAATAAATATGTTTCATATCTAATATCTGACTTTTTCCAGAATCATTAAAAATGTGTATAAATGAGCAGAATCTGCCAGAATTCAAACAATACCCAGCTCTACAACTGAGCCTCTGTCAGGCTTCAGCTCCCAACGTGTTTCATTTCCTCAGACAGCTTTAACTGAAGACTGTTCCTCCCGGTTAAGAAAACACAAGAGTGGTTTTCTTGGAGGTAAATCAACCCTGAGATAAGCGGGACTTTCTGGATTAGTCAGAGAGCAGAGATTGGGAGTATCTGTCCGGAGGCATGGAAATTATTCAGTTACATGCGCATAAATTAGATCTCCTTTCCATCCATTTTCCACGTCTCAAACAGATCTAGAAGACACTTCACCTGGACAGGTTTTCTCTGGAGAGATCGGTCTCTTCTCCGTCGGTCCTGTGCGCCTGGCTCCGCAGGGGGCTGAAGTCCGAGCACTCGTCCTCGGTCCGGTCCAGGCTGGACCCGGCGGACGCTGGCCTGCACATCTGTCTCTGGTAGTACACATGGATGCTGTCCCGTGAAGGAACGTTCCCCTGCAGAGCATCAGACGAGGAGTCATGTGAACTCTATATTGACTCCACGGAGATTCAGTGACACATATTATTTGACTATTATTTCTATACTATTATTACATGGCTCTCTAAAATGCTCGATTCTGATTGGTCAGTCGTGACATTCCCAGGTCATGTAGTATTTACTGTAAAAAGGAATCTTAATATTACTTAATTTTATTATTACTTATTATTTCGCTATGGAAGTTACTTTTAGTATTTTATTCTTATTTTTAATGATCTCGTATTTTTCTGTTTTTAGTCATTTTTATTTTTTTATTTCTACTTACCTTTACATTTATTTCAGATTTAGTCATTTTAAATATTACTTCTGTTTCTAAGAGTACATTCCTTTTTAAAGCTTTAAATCTATTGTGAAAAAGATATATCTATATCATAGACTGTAAAAAATATGGATGTAGTGTCCGTGACGTCACTCGTAGGTTTCTGAAGAGCGTTTTTGAAGCCAAAAGTGGGCGGAGCCGACCGCCGCCATCTTGGCAACACGTCACCGCGCGTCACTCCCGGATGATCCAAAATGGGCAATGTGGCGGGACTTAGGCGGCAACGTGACGGCTAACAGACAGCAGATAGAGACATCAACCTGTCACTCAAGTGGCCACGCCCTTAATAATGAAGAATTTTAAGGCTTAATATAATTTAAATGGATGAGTTATAAAAAAAGTCACCCCCTCACAGTTGTCACGAAGGGCAAAATTAGCTATATAGACCAAAAAAAATTTGTATCAGGCTGTAAACATGTTTTTTTCTACTGTAAAGTTGGGCGTTTTAACATGGAGAGTCAATGTGATTGACTCCCTTTTGAAACCAGCCCCCAGAGGCTAGTCGATGAATTGCAGTTTTAATCACTTCTGTGTTGGTTTCACTAGAGGAAGCGGGAGGTTGCCCCTTGATCTACAGGTATATATATATATATATTGCCTTTTAAAATGATAGAAAATAGTTTAATGATTTTTTTAAATATTATTTCTTTAAAATGTTTTACCACATTAGATTTCCATTATTTTTCGAATAATAAAATTATGAAATAATACAATTATTAAAATGAATAAACGCAGTGCTACCTTCTTGACCTCATGAGTGAGCATGCAGCGCTCGATGCGCAGGACGGTGGAGATATCGATGTGCTCCTGGCAGATGGAGTTGAGCCAGGCCGTGAAACTGTCCAGCAGGGCCAGGAACAGCACCCAGGAGAACTTCACGATGTTAAACACTCTCTTCAGGATGTTATCTGGAGCAGAGAGACAGAACAGAATATTAGACGGATCATTACTTATAATATGAGGAGGTTTTTGAAGCTGGTCTCACCTGGACCTTCAGATACCTCCTCTTCTGTAACTCCTTCCTCCTGATCTCCTTCCTCAATGTCCACATGTACTGCAGATAATAAAGTCATTACAATATAACAAGTATATGATAACCATTTAAGTGATCGTATACTAGGGATGCATGTTTTCTGAATAAACGAAGCAGTATTGATGTCACAAAATCTATTTTGAGTTAAGGGTCAGAAGCTATAGCTTACATGAATACAAATCATAAACATGACTCTTGTAGATGAAATAATTGATATATACAGGATTGCTCTGTAATATTTCATATATTTGGCAAAATGGGTCACGATGAGCAAAAACGAGTTCTTTTTATATTCTCCATGAACAGATTTTAAGAACTGTTACAGCTTTGCTTTAGAACATCTATTGATATTAAATCCAGTCAGTCAATTTTCCACATTTTTTGATATATATTAAGTGAATGTTTTATTGGCTCTAGCTGGCTCCTGGATCTGGCGAGAGGGCTGAAACCTTGTCCAGTCATCATATGGGATGAATTGACCGTAGCAAATTCAACACGGCCCTCTTCATATCTCAGACCCAGGAATGCGGGGCCTGGAAGACGCCTCCAGGAGAGCGCTGGCAGAGCGAGCCTTCATTTACAGACACATGTTCCCAGCAGAGCCACGCTTGTGTTTACAATATGACATCAATGAACCCAGAAACTCATACCTCTCTATTATCTGTCTGCCTGCGTTTCTATGCAGAAGTAGAGTATGATTGGTTAATCGAGGTATAGTTGTACCTTCCTTCTGGTCCTTCTTGTTTGTGCGCTCCGTGTATCTCTGCCAGAATCCCCGTCTCTCCTTGCTTCGCTCTTTCATGGCAGTTTTTGAGTCAGTTATCCAGGCGTGGTACACAAACTGAGAAGCAGAGGGTCCCGTTAGACAAGAAATGGACAAACAACTTGGGATGGGTGTTTATACGCCCCGTTATACTTCTTTCTAACTATAGAGATATTTAGGATCAGTCTTAAAATTTCCCTCTAGAGAAGTCTTGTACACATGCTCACTGTTCCAGTCCAGCACCAGCCTTTAGCTGAACCGGCAAAACAGACTGTTTTAGGAAAAGCGTCAGATATTCCTGTCAATCAAAGACACCAACACAATACACAAGACAGGAAACCAGCTTTAGGGGATGTTTTGCTCCAAAGGACAGACATTCTGATTGTAGAGTCAGGTCTCGTCCAAAAAAAGAATGATTACACTGTTCACAAAGGAGAAAAACACAGCCTTTGTTCAACTGGCACAACCAAACCCCAGAAAAACCTCGAAGAAAAACATCTGCAACTCACATGCATCAATGGCTGGATGATAAAGCCAACAATATCACTTATTTTTGTGATTCAGTGCTGCATTAAAATAGCAAACCAATGTTATAAATGACAATAATATGCCACAATTGAACAGCCCCCGACACGCAATTAAATAACTTTCATTTACATTAACCAATATAATACCTGAATTCAGAATAAATATATTAATACAGACTTTATCTCAAAGATATCATGCATAGTTAATAAATCACCCAGCTCTGCATGCTATTGCAATCAACTGCAAAATACACTGCATTTCCTTGGCATGTAATGCACCGTATCCGCTCTGTTTACACGGCGATCAGATGATGCACGTGCAACTGTGTTAATTGGCCATTTCGGCTCTGTTTGCTCTCCAGTCACAAGTGCGTGCCACAAATGCATGTATATTGTGCAACTGGGGAGCAGGAAAATGCAGAGGAGCACAACGGCCGTCGATGCTCGTAGAGGACACAAACGATAGCACACAGGAAGAGAGGAGATATATCAGGCATTGTGAAGTACCTTGGCTGCCCTGATTACATACTGCAGTACAGTTTTGGGCAGTTTAATGACAGACTTTGGTAAAGCCAGCAAAGCAGAGGCAAACTTTCGGATAGCTCTCTACAAGAGAGGACAGAGCAGGGATGGGTTAGTCAGGGCGCTAGCGCTGTTACCGCTCTGTTAGTGGTCAGATAAATAACCAAACATTGTTAAGTGCTGAGGGAACAAAAGAAGAATACATTGAAACATTTTGGTAACACAGAGGCATTGAGGTTAAACAGTTTTGTGGGAAACGACACAGTTAAGCACAGTTATACGACTTAAAAATGAGTGTGCATGCAGCAGAGCTTCTGGGATATTTACCTGGAACGCTGATCTTTTGGGAGGTTCCTCGTCCTTTTTGTCCTCGTCTTCCTCCTCTTCCTCACTATCCGTCTCAAATAAGTAATAATTGCCACTTCGCACCACTAAAAGAGACAACATTTCACATATCACAAAGAACATGATGAAAACAATAATAAAATATAATAATATATGTGTATATATATTTTTCTCTTTCTTTTTTTTTTAAATAAAACTATTAAAATAATTGTATTTTTTAAAATGTATTTAGTATTTCATTTTTTAAACGAACTAATGATTTTATTGTTGAAATATTAATTTTAATATTATTATTTTTTTTGAATACATAGAGGAAAATTTTGTAGCTTTGACATTCTTTTTAAAGAAATAAAACCATTAAAATAATTGTATTTCATTTTTTTAACTAATTGTTTTGCATTTCATTGTTTTAAATGTGTTAGTTAATTTATTATTATTTTATTTATTTATTTATTCATTATTCTTTTTTCGAATACACAGAAGAAAATATTAGCATTCAGATATGTTTAAATTATATTTAATTATATTTTTGAAGTAAAAACAGAAATCGTGCTGAGTTGTGAAACAATGTGAACCTTGAACATTGGGATCTTGTGAAATGAATTTGAATCATTTTATTTCAATTGCAAGTGAAATAATGAGCACACTAACTGGACGCATGATCAACCCAAGGCTTCCACCACTGCTTCCTTTTGTCTTTCCTCTTCTCTTTGCCGTTCTCTCCTGAAATGTAGAGAAATGTTTCAGTGAACCCATGACACAACGCTCTTAAAAACATAAAAGAGCACATTTACTCTGAGCTCTGGTATGCGTGTTTCATGTGTTTTAGATTTGATTGCAATGCATTTAACACCGCAGTTAAACAGGCACTTGTGGAATTCACGAACCTTCAGTTCGCTCAAACTGATGTTGGACTTAAGTGTGTTTCTACAAAGATTTAGCCCAACGTGGGTAGAACAACACAGTTTTTATTTTAGTTAATATATTTATAATTCATATATAGATTATTCTTAGAAAACGGTGCCATTTGTGTCTCCATGTTTTACTAACATTACAATTAACTGGAAACTGATCAATTATTTGATCATTTTAATTATGTTTAATGTATAATGAGAAGTACTCAGTATATAGTATGAACCAAAGTTTGGGGTCGGCCAGATTTACAACAGTTTTTGAAAAAAGACTTATCTGCTCACCAAGGCCGCATTTATTTGATAAAAAATACAGTAAAAACATAAAATAAAGAAATATTATTGAATAGCTGTTTTCTATTTTATTATCTTTTAAATTAAAGTTTATTTGTGATCAAAGCTGTCCGTTAATAAATTACTAGTACTAGGTACTAGAGCGCGGCCAATTTATCGGCAGGCCAATATTATCGGCCGATATTAGGCATTTTCCAAACTATCGATATCGGTATTTATAATGGCCGATAAACTAATATTTAAAAAAAAAATTATTATTAAAATGCATTATTAAAACTCATAAATAACTAAAAAATAGCTAATTAGGTTAAACTGTGAATTCTTTGTTGCACGTTTCTGAAATAAAAAATAATAATAAAAAAAAAAAAAGATATATATATATATATATATATTGGCCGATATATCGGAATTCAAAATAATTTATCGGTTGGGCTCTATTATGTACCATAATTCAAAAATCATAATGTAACAAAAACTTTTTACAAAAAAGTCTATTTTGCTCATCAAGACTGCATTTATTTATAAAAACACAGAAGAATAGCATATATTTTAAAATTTTAAAATAATTGTTTTTCTATGTGAATATCTGTTAAACTGTCATTTATGTCTATGATCAAATCTTAATTTGAAATCATTGTAATATACTGATTTGCTGCTCAAGAAACATTATTATGTTGAAAAGAGTTGTGCTACTCAGATTTATTGTGGAAAATAATGCATTTGATTTTTCAGGATTCAAAAGAGCAGCATTTATTTGAGATATAAATTTGAGATATAAATAGTTATACTTGTTACCTTATAAATGTCTTTACTGAGACTGTTGATCAATTTCATACATTACTGCTCAATAAAAGCAAAAAAAATCTTCCTGACCCTAAACATTCAAAACACTTTACTTTGGGCCAGATATGTGAAAACATGATTATTTCTGAGCTCAAAATACCTGCATCCTCCTCTACTTCCTCCTTCACTACCGAGTGGCTTTCTCCACTTTCCTGCACCAGAGACAGCATCCTCTCTTTACCTCTCTTAAACTTCTGCTGTCGGCTTTTGATGCGGTCCATCCTGACAGAAACAGACAGAGAAACAGCCTGTTTGCTTGAGCTGACCTAATTTAGCCGAACACGATTAGAGTATAATTGAAGATAAAGAGTCTTCATGTCGGGGCTTGTGCAGGAAGAAGGGAAAACAGGCTGGATCTTGGCAAGCCTGAGCTATCCTGCAGATGTGACCTACTAACACACTGCACCTCTGGAAAACACTGGACAGATGATAGGAAACACTGTGAAAGTGTGTTCATGCATCAGTCAGAGCATGATTTCAGAAGACTGTGTGAAAAGGGAATGCAGCGTTTGGCAGCAAACAATCAAACATTGTGAGTCTGACACTGAACTCACTGTCTCTTCAGCAGGTCCATGGACTTCTTCTCTTCTTCTAATCTGGCTTTAACCGCCTTCACGATGGTCGCCTGAAACAACTCGGCTCCTCTGACGGACGAACAAAGAGGAACAGAGACACGAAACAAACAAACCAGTCTGAATACGCCTGGAATGCTCTCAAAACACAATCATGACATTCATGAAACCGCTTCGAATGCACTCTTTGTAGTGCTTTTAATCTGCGTATTTATTTAGCTCTATCAGTTTGTCTCGTAAAGCTGTCGTTGTTGTGTTTTATTGTGTGACAATTAAGATGATTTCAATTAAAAAAATTAAAAAATAAATAAAAGTACTTTAAATAAAATAAATCTTAAAACTGCTTCTCTATTAAAAGAACAATATATACTATATATATATATATATAATCGTGATTAATTGCATGATATATGATATCTGTGTGTACTCTGTATATTTATAATGTATATATAAATGCACACATAAAGAATATATTTTGAAAATTTATTTTATTTACATGTCTGTATTTATATTCATATATTTTATATAATATATAAATATATTCAATATGAGCATAACGTTTTTTCTGAAATGTAGATATGCATATGTGTGGTTTATATATACATAATAAATATTATTAAAAAAAAAAAATAGGTAACACTTCAGAATAGGGGTCCAAAATAATGCTTTAGTTAAGCATTAATTAATGGTTAATTTGTTCACAATCAATTATTAGTTGAGCAAAAACACACTACTAATTAATGATTAACCTAACATTTTAATCATTAATTACTAGTGTGTTCTTGCTCAACTAATGCTTAATTGTGAACAAATTAACTAATGCATTATTTTGGACCCCTATTCTAAAGTGTTACCAAAAAATAAAATAAACATTCCTTTTCACACATGTATTGTTGGAAATATATTTAATCTAGCAGTACAACAACAACAACCACAATATTAATAATAATGATGATACTACTACTAATAATAATAGGAATTAGATGTACATCAATCCAGTTTGAAACGTTGTAACATTATGTTTATTGCTAATTTCCCTTCTACAGGTTAATTAAGCTGCTGTAAAGTAACAATACCATCTTAATCCAAATTCATATTCATTCATTGACTTATCAAACTCTCTTTGAAACCCTGCAAAGAAACCATTTACTTTTCATAAAACACATAAAAGCACAAGAGCAATTTAACCAATTAACTTCAATTCCAGAGTTATTGTGAAAGTGTTGAACTCTGGCACATTGTGTTCTCTGTGCCTTTGGATTGCATTTAACTTCACATTAGTGCAGCTTTTGATTCCTGCAGATTTATACGGGGAGTGTAACAATGTGGATTTGTTGTAGTTGCCATGGAGATGATCGTAGACGAATGAGTTCATATGGCATCATCTCATGTGATGCTGTACTGACAAGCAGAGCATCCAGAATCATCCTCTGTTATCAGAGAGCTTTTTAGGGCACTAGAAAACAGATGGTGTCTAATTCAGTGGGAGGTCCCCTGTCCCTCCTACAACTGTGAGTAACCCTACAGTAATAGTGCTGAGGAATGAGCCGGAAATATCTCACACCAGGGACACAGACTGTTCACTAAACAAAACACATTGTACTGATGTGCATTTATAGAGTACTTGTATAATACAATAAATAAACAAATAATAATAAAAAAACTACATTGCAAGTAATATAAAATTAATGATTGAAATAAAAGCTCAAGCAAGTCATACACAGCAGGCGAGTACATGCATTGTACTGTATTTAAGTGTTTACATACACACACACACACACATATATATATATATATATATATATATATATATACATACACAAAAAATACAAAAAGTATATACACATATACATTTAATTAAAATACATGCAAACATGTTGTGAATTTTACAATTTGTTACAAAGAAAAAACAAAACGTTGAATGTTGTGAAATTTGTCATTATGTATTAAATTGCAACTTTCACATTACAAATCTGTAAATACTGTATATTAAAAACATGACACATTAAAATGCGTTAAACATTTCATTTCATAGAAAATGTATGGGCGATGTAAATGCTTCGGGAAATTAATTCATGTGATTTCCCTATTCTATTTTTTTGTGTGTATAATATCATTTTAAAAGGGAGAAAAAAGATGAATAGATGATACAGTTATCCTGTATAGCCCGTGAAAAGCAAACAGTTAGAAAGGCTCTATTCATATCAGCGTTGGAGTAAGAGACAGATGAGCTTTGAAAGAATGTTTGTCCTTCAAAACTTCCACTCCCAAAACTAATAATTACAGCTTGACCAAACACCTGCTATCTCTCTGTCATTTCTCCAGCCTCTCAGTCAAACACTTTTAATTAAACCTTCCCGATGTTTAATAAGTTCAACAAGACCACAAATCACCTCAGATAAGATAACATTCTGGCAGTTACCGCCCTGAAAAAAAAATAAAATAAAAAAAACTAGCTTAAATCAGTCTACTGAGGTATTCTGGTCTCTCAGCCCTGGTCAAGCTGACAAAAACCTTTACAACTGCTCTGTAAAGTAAAATCAGTCAAATTTAAAAATGGCAGCTGTGGTTGCCAGAATTCGACTGTAGAAAATACGGTAACAATATTTTAGGTTTTTAAATTTACAGTTAAATACCCTAATTTCATTAACTGATATAATGTTAATATACCAACCTATTAAAGTACTGGGTAACACTTTATTTCGATGGTCCACTTTAGACAATCTACTAACAGTAAGTAACTTTGCAACTACATGTTAACTAGCAGTCATTAGAGTATTAGTAGACTGTCTGCTTAATATCTTCAAACACTTTATTTTGGTGGATCCACAACATACTACATACTGATACTGATCAGAAACTCTGCAGGTATATGTCAAGATATTCTGCTAACACTAAACCTACCCTAACAGTCTCTGAGAGTTTGTTGACACGTAGTTGAGAATCATAGAGTATTAGTTGACATGTTGTTACAAAGTTACTTATAGTTAGTAGAATATCTAAATGCACTGTCGAAATAAAGTGTAATCGAAATATGTTTTGTAGCTTTGAAATGAACTGATAAGCAGCAAATGAGTCACATGACACACCAAAGCCTATCACAAGCAGCTTTTAAATATGAACATATGTAGAAGGTACTCAGTGTCATTAACACTAGAGACCTGCACTCCCACAGGAGTACTGCGGGACCCGTGGGACCCGATGCACCGAGGGAAGCGCGGGACAAGATTTGATGGGGGAATGCGGGTACAAAAAAAAATATTCTGTTATTTATCTACTGCACAAAAGCAACAAGAACAATAAAATAAAGTAAAAACAATTTACGGGCGCAAGTTCGGAAGCTAATTCTTGCATGGTTCATGACTATAGGCCCACACCGAGGCTAACACACGTTTTGAAGCAGTACCAGGTCAAAAGCTTTTACATTTGACCACTTGAGAAATCAACATTTATTATCATTTTGTTTCATTGCAAAATTATCAGCCTATTTCTAACTGTATTTCTATGTTCATGTCCATATTTATCATTCCATGTAATTAAACTCAAATAAAGCGAAACATATTTGTTTATTTTCCATTTCTTTTGTATTTATACTCAAAAGGGAAGCAAGTGAAACAAATAATAGAGTAGCGGGAAGACCCTAATAAACATAACTGATAAGAAACCCCTAAGAAACATAGTCATATCAAAGAAAAAACATCAAATTCAAACAAATTTCAATGCAGGGAATTCTGGGAATGTTTTTTACTGTAAATTTGACAAGAATTTACCATTAACCATTCCACATGTTTTTACCGTAGCATTTTCAAAGTGTGGTAAAATAGCCAGACCCAAGGCCAGCTCAGACTGGTTTGAGCTGTTTTATTTTTTTGCTAGCAGAGTATCCACTAAATTCAGTTTAATATGCTGGCAACGACACATAGGAGTGAAACTCTGTTTTCTGAAAACATCCCAGATGGGTTTTTAAGTGTTTTTATGTAACGTATGGAAGGGAAAGTGTTGCAAGGCCTGTATTTTGTCTTTCAACTGCAGACCAGTCGTGTTGAAAGTCTGCATTCAAAGAGCCATAAATCACCAGAGATTGTTTCTCACCTCAAGGAAACTCTTGCCATTTCCAGCACTTTTTTTTTTTTTAGAGAGTTTCTGGCAAAAAAAATAAAATTCTATGGGGTGGTGCCTTTTTATTGTTCCTACGCTTCCTCTGAAATTGGGAAAGAATCCCCCCTTGGCCATTTTGATAAAAGCGAAAGAGCTTTCCATAGCTTCATTTCTTAGATCAATGTGCTTGTTTAGATATAGATCACACAAGAGGATGGTTTAATTTGCTAGGATTGTGTTTTCTTCCATCCTCCCCTTAGCCGTGTTTCTTCTTCTCCTGACAACCCTAAAAAGCAAATGCGTTTGAGCTGATTTGAAGAGTGTGTTTTGACAATGAGGACTGATAAATACGAGGCGTCACATCTCATGTCTTTCAATAGATGTGTGAGAATCTCCATCGGAGTTGTCACATTCATCTTAAAACAGCTCTGTCCTCTGTGTGTATCCCTGCCGATGCTATCTGGAACAGAACAAATGCGTTTCCCTGTTTTATTTCAGCATGGGCTTTCATCTGTGCCGAGTCTTATCTGAGCACAGAGAGGAAAATGGGAAGTGTTGTGACATTTATCTTACTGCGTATGTCTTCTCTCTTTATCTCTGCTGTGGAGATACTGTACTGTAAGTGTTTAGAATAGCAAAAAAAAAATAAGATGCAGGTCTTTCTTCATTGATGCTCTAAATGAGGTGCATGCACACAATAGCAAGCGTGTTTCTGAAACATATGAGTTGACTTTTGCTCCCTGCTGGAAAGTCCAGATAAAACTATAAAGCTTCTGGTGGTTGTTTGTTTGGTTTGGGTCCTAGCTACTGGTTTATGTGGTTGATCAGATGGACTTCCAGCTGGGTAGGGTCCAAAGAGGTCTATAATGGTACATTTAATGCAGGCAACAAGTGCACCTGGAAAATTTGTACCTCCAAGTTGGGCGTTATTGTGGTTTATCATGCATTTAAGATGGAAACATAACAGGGAAGTGAGAACAAATAAATAAACCAATACTAATAACTACACATGTATTAAAAATTATAAAAAATTTTAATTTCTATTACTTATTTGTGATCACAAAAGCAGTCATAAGTTGCAAGGGTATACTAAAAAAAACAAAAACAAAAAAACAACAATATTTATAACTATGTAAATTAAATGTAAAGCAAACCATGAAAGTTATGTGATAAACACCATTCACTACAGACTTGCTTTCCGCTCACAGATCTCCATATATACTCTGTGGTATATAGAAGTGATTAGCACTGATTATATCATTACAATGGCATCTGTTAATGAGTGGGATATACAGTATTAGACCACAATTAAATAACCAGTTCTTGAATTTCAGGTGTTGGAAGCTGGTTAAATGAACAAGTGAAAAGATCTGAGTGACTTTGACAAGGGCCAAATAGTGATGACTACATGACTTGGTCAGAGCATCTCCCATATGGCAGGCTTTCTGGGGTGTATGTAATTATTTACATACACTACCAAATTCAAGGAACCGGTGAAATGATGTGAACAAATGATGCAGATTGGAATCAAAAGCTAGTCCGATCACACAGAAAAGCTACTGTAGATCAAACTGTTGAAAAATGTAATGCTGGCCATGATATAAAGGTGTCAGAATACACAGTGCATCGCAGGTCAGAGTACCCATAACATGCATCCCAAAAAGTGTCTTTGAGAAAAAATGAAGTCAGCAAGGTGTTGTGATTTCTGTTGTTTTTTTAACTCCCCTTATACAAAATTCTAAATATAGAAGACATTTTAGGTATGTTTTTATTAAATTTATGAAGGTGCTGTAAACTAATTTGTTTATGATTGTTAAATACACTCTCAGAAATAAAGGTACAAAAGCTCTCACTGGGGCGGTACCTTTTTTAAAAGGTACAAATATGTAAACTTTAAAGGAGAAGTTCACTTTCAAAAAAACTTTTGCTGATAATTTACTCACCACCATGTCATCCAAGATGTCCATGT
>JAUCNO010000548.1:5465143-5477136 GCA_032353835.1 Enteromius viviparus | reverse complement strand
GTGCAGTTACTCCGAGGTAATTGTTGTCCCACTTTCCTGACAAATAATTTGTCACACTGCGCATGCGTGAAATGCGTTAAAAAATTAACGTAATTAACAACAAAAATTTATTAGCGCCGTTAACGTGTTATTTTTGACAACACTAGATTAAACACGATAAAAGAATAAACCCCCAATATGGTTGCAACTTTGATTGTTTAAGCAAGAGCTATTAGTCCCTTAAACATTCATATGTGTAACAAACAATCCCATTGTAAGAATTAGATGTCTTTGTTTTTACAGCTAAGTCTCAGAGAAACATGTATATCACAAACAGGGACTGATTTTGTTTTAAAGTACTTTTACTAGTTTACAAATCAGTCAAACGCCTAGCATCAATACACTTTATGGATATGGTAGCTGAATGTAGACCTAACAGATCACTCAAATCAGTTTTTAAAAAACCAGGAAAGCACAAAGCAGGGTAAAATTGTGTTTTAGTTACTGGGATGCAAGCAGTCGGTACAGATTACAGAAAAGATCAAATGTTCTAAACATTAGTTAAGTTGGCTTGAGAAAGCCAACTTACTGATATCCAACTTAAACTTATTATTATTATTCCGAGACTAAAACTGTTAACACTATCTCCTCCTAGAGCTTTAACTCTACAAACTCCAAACTTGGTCCAGTTCTTCAGAGTGGTCTGACTCTGGTTGCTATATCTTTTCTAACTGATCCGATTTACGGTTTTCCCAAAAATCCCATAGACTCCCATTCACGGAATGAGCCAAGACTCTGCCAGCTCCAACTGTCAAAATTCAAATCTAAACACACTGCAGCCAAATAGACTCAATCAGACTTCCGTTCTATGTACTATTTCTAACCCATTCAAACTCATCTATCTATCTATAATCTGACTATTTCTAACCAATTTAAACTCATTCAAACTCATCTATCTATAATCTGACTATTCCTAACCCATTCAAACTTATCTTATCTATCTATCTATAGACTCAACAAGACTTTTCTTGTAATATTTGTAGTATTTCTAACCCATTCAAACTCATTTAAACTCATTCAAACTCATCTATCTATCTATAGACTCAATTAAACTTCCCTTCTATGTACTATTTCTAACCCATTCAAATTCATTAAAACTCATCGGTAACACTTTACGATAAGGGTACATGAATTAACATGAATTCATGCATAAATTAATGCATGAATTATGCTTACTTCATGCAGTAATATCTCATGAATTATCAGGAACTAACATGAGTTCAGAGTCTTTAATTCATGACTTCATGGATGACCTACACATTAATTAACTACGATGGGTACATCATCATGATTTATGATATATTACGCATGATCATGTTTTCTTTGTTTACAAGAAAGAAAGTCTTTATAAAGATAGCTGAAGCTGTAGACTCCTGCAGCTAACATACTGGTATTTAGTATTTCAAAGAACCAAGTCACCACTTTAGTTGAGGGGCCACACACGTGATGAAGTCATGAGAAACTAATGCTTCAGTAATGATGACTACTGTATTTGGAAGTCAACAGAATTCACATACATGTGCTGTGATTGGCCAGTGATGGGGTGTGTTCATTTACCTGGAGGGCTATATGAGCATGCTTAAGAATTTAAAAACAACAACAAAAATAATTAATTTTCACATTAATTGATAAACTGTTCTAGCCTGTATGCATGAATGAGGTAATGTGGATTTTTGTAAATTCATTTAGTAATTCAAGTAGTTTACCTGCACAAATTAATGACAATTTATGCACTATATATTTATCCAAAGTAGATCGTAAAGACTTTCTTTCCTTCTTATGAACAAAGAAAGCATGATCATGTGTAATAAATCATAAATCATGATGATATTTCAGGATATCATGAAGATACTCATCGTAGTTAAGGTCTTAATTAATGTGCAGCTCATCCATGAAGTCATGAATGAAAGACTGATAATTCATGAGATATTACTGCATGAAGTAAGGCATAATTCATGCATACATTAATGCATGAATTAATAGTAATTACCACAAAGAGTTACGGTTATTTCTGTACAATACTTTAGGAAATAACATTTTAATGTAGAAATCAACATGTTAATACATTACGCTACGTTTTATATTACATATATAAATACATGCATTAAAATACGTTAATAAATCTGATCATTATCTTGAGTTTCAGTCTGCATGTAAATGTGCAGAAGGTCACATAACTCTGCGGTGTCCAGCGTGACCCGTCTGTCTAGCAGCAGCTCCAGTACACTTTCAAGAGCATTCTGCTCCTTCCCGGTTTCCATGACAACCCAGCGAGAAGGATGCTGTATTTTACAGCGGGATGCTGCTGCTCCGAAAGCCCTGTTTACTGGCAGCGAGGGCCACTATATTCACCGGCGTGTGTGTTAACGCCCTCACTCATTCGCTCTCCTCGCATCTGTGGAGACTGACCATGATAATTACAGTCTCCATGGCAATGTCATTATGATTTTTTTTTCTCCTCTCTGTTTTTGGAATTGAACATTTGTAGTTATGACTATTATCTTCAACAGGGCATCTGCCTTCATGTGCCCTCAAATGTAATTTCCACATAGGCAAGGACATCAGAAAATAACATCTGTGCCGAGCAATCTGCATTCTGTTTGTATTTTTCTCATTGGTTTATTTATTTTCCTATGAATTGTGTTTAATGGATTGCTGGCTGTATTCATAATGGATGCGGTTCTCTGAAAACATTAGTTCAGATGTTATATACCTATATTGTTAGGTTCAGATGTAATGTGTGTTATTTTCTTTTAACCATTACATTTTCAATTGTATGTTTTCATCACATCATCTCTCACCTCTCGATCAAAATGCCAAATGAAATATGGTCCATGCATGTATTGCAGTATACTAAAAAATAGAAGCACTGGTTTTGCATATTCTGAAATGTATTATTTAGTTATCACAATATTTTTTTCAGTATGTCGCCCTGTTGTTTTGTGACTATATATAAGTATTCAATTCCAAATAGTGCTTTTGTTAACAATACACTCATTTTATGTCTATTTTTGTAACTTAGAACTCAGAATATCTTGTTTTGGGTCTCTTGAGGCGAAAAGGATCAACTTCTAAACAAGCAAAGGTTCCTCGGGGCAGTCTGACTCTGTGGGAAATAAATCCAGGCTTGTGTGCACGTCAGATTTCAGTGCTGATTACAACTTATGTTCAATACTTAGTCAGACAGGAGTTTCCTGACAGAAAATAAACAGTAAAAATGCCAGCTTGTTTAAAACAATGTCCCTAGCTGTACTGAATCACTCTGAAAACATCACGCATCTGAAACGTCTATTGCTGTCAGGACTGGATGACTGGGCTCTAGTCTGAAAGTTTTAGCCAAAAGATTGAGATTAATCATATTATTAATTATTATAAAGATTATGGATGTGTTAACAGTGTAGTTTAGGGACCAGTTCTCACTGGTAGAACGTTTTCTTATTAGCATGCATATTACTGTTTATTAGTACTTACTGTATACAGCACATATTAATGCCTTAGGGGCCGCTCAAACAGAACACGTTTTTCCATTCCAAATGCACTACTAGTGGACCGTTGAGCTCTTGTCTCAGCTCTTAAGCAGGATCTTACACAAGAATACAGTGTTTTTACAATTAATGTCAATATAGTGGACCAAGCAGAAGAGCCCAGAGGCGGTGCATGCGTTTGCTCAAGTGATTATCACAACCTGTTTCTTAAAGAAAGTATATAAATATATATATTTTTTATTGCACCCTACAATAAAGTCTGACTAAAGGAAATTATTTAATTTAAATGTATTCATTTAAAATTGATTTATTTCCTACTATGGTTCAAACCTATTACTAGATTTACTGACATACTGTATTACTGCAGACTTATCAAAAAAAAACAAAAACAATATTTTATATATATATATATATATATTTGCTAAATGAATAGATGTAAATGTAAATGTTCTTGATATTAAGCGGTTTCTGCAACAATATTTAAATATTATCCGGTGGTCTTCTCTCAATCCAAGTCATTTCCAAGTGCACTATACTAAAAATTATATTTCGACTTTAATCTCGTAGTTTTGACTTTATTCTCGTAGTATTTCGACTTTTATTCTCGTAATATTACTACTGTAATCTCGTAGTTTGTCTTTATTTTGTAGTTTCGACTTTAATCTCTTAGTATTATGACTATATTGGGAGTACTACTTGTGCACAATGCACATTTATTTATTTATTTTTAGTTTTTTATATTTAGTTTTTAAACGGCAAGATATTTAAAGAGCATGTAAATTCCTTTTTTTACTCAGAACATAAACATGAAAATATATGTGTAGTATACTCAGCATGAAATAAATGATTTCAAATACATTTTAACATATTTATTTTTCACTAGGAACTGTGTCATGGTTTTTTGTTTGTTTGTTTTTTTGATGAAAAGATGCATTCAGTGTGAAAGGCCTCTTATTCTGCATGACCCTTATTCTTACTAAGGCAAAAGTCATAGTTAATAGTTAATAATTAGAATTGGTCTAATAATGTACTCTTATATATTCCAGACAGGAGGTAGCTGTTGTGAGCGGACACTGCGAGGGCTTGTTTGACTTTGTGAACTTTTGAACCCTGCACAAGGGGCAAAGGGTAAATGTGGACACAATAGCCCTGTTTGTTTATAGCACTTCAAGCTAATGTTTAGTCTGTGTAGCCTCTTGGCTGTCTTGGGAAGCACATCTGCTTTGGCTGTGATCAAACAGTAAAGGAAGCATCTTTCATTCAATTCATAGTCATCTTGATTTATTTACTACAAAACCCGAAAACCCGCTTTTGATGTTTGACTGAATAACCGGTTAGGAAATATTAAGAATCTGCAATCTTTTGAACGTGTAATTACATTAATTTGCACAGAGTGGCTGCTAATGATGGATTTTGATTCGGCAGCAAACAATTTACAAGCAGTAGTGTTATTAAAAAGCACTTTTCACCCAAAAAGCCAGGTGTTTCTCTGCCCGTGTACTGCCTTGACCTTGGGAGGGACCGTTTTACACCTAAACCCCTTTCCTTTGTCTCCCTAAAAAATGGTACCAATTAATGGTTGGCTGGGATTGGAGGGTTATTTTTACAGATGAGGGACAAACAGGAGGAAGTGGAGAGAGACGAAAAGAAAGAAAGAGGACATTTTGAAAGAAGCCACAGGGGTGAGGATTGAAAGTGGAGAACGTCCCAGAAGGTCAGGGATAATTAGAGACACTTTAAGACTCAATGCACAGCACCCAGAGGACGAACACACACACACACACACACACACACACACAAAGACTAGCTCACACATGCACGTATCAAAGCTCTCGAGACAGGCCTACAAATAGGCCCAGAGTGCAACACTCTCTAGCATTTATTTTGCCAAGACACCTGACACCTGGGGTATATATGATGCTGCTTAGGGAAACAATACTAACGTGTGTACATATAGGCAATAAAAAAACTGAACGTGTCTCTATTTTTATTTACAATTTTAAATGGTATATTATATATATCTATATTAGTGCTGCCAAACAGTTTATCGGGTTTAATCGCATCCAAAATAAAAGTTTTTGTTTACATAACGTGTGTGCGCTGTTTATAATTATCACATATAAATAAATAAATAAATAAATAAATACATACATATATACATTTAAGAAAAATATGTTATCTTTATATATGAAAATATGAATATATATATATATATATATATATACTATAAAAATGTAAATGTATATTCATGTAAATATTTTTAAAATATATACTGTATGTGCATTTTTATATAAACATAATAAATATACACATTACAAATAATTATTATTACCTATATTCCATCATGTTCCTTTTGAAACATGCAAATAAAAATACATATATTTTAAATGTCTTAAATACTGTAAATACTGAATATTGTTTTTATTTACATTTTACATTTATATTTTATCTTTTTTATATTGCAACCATTTGCTAAACTCATTTAAGTTATTTTTTCCCTTTATTAATGTACACACAGCACGCCATATTGACAGAAAAACACAGAATTTTTGATATTTTTGCAGATTTATTAAAAAAGAAAATCTGAAATATCACATGGTCCTAAGTATTCAGACCCTTTCCTGTGACACTCATATATTTAACTCCATTTATTCTGATCATCCTTGAGATGATTCTGTACCTTCATTTGAGTCCAGCTGTGTTTGATTATCCTGATTGGACTTGATTAGGAAAGCCACACACCTGTCTATATAAGACCTTACAGCTCCCAAAGCTATCAGAGCAAATGAGAATCATGAGGTCAAAGGAACTGCCCGAAGAGCTCAGAGACAGAATTGTGGCAAGACACAAATCTGGCCAAGGTTACAAAAAATTTCTGCTGCACTTAAGGTTCCTAAGAGCACAGTGGCCTCCATAGTCCTTAAATGGAAGACGTTTGTTGGACTTCAAGATGGTGATGTGTGGAGAAAACCAGGCACTGCTCATCACCTGTCCAATACAGTCTCAACAGTGAAGCATGGTGGTGGCAGCATCATACTGTGGGGGTGTTTTTCAGCTGCAGGGACAGGACAACGTTGCAATTCGAGGAAAAGGTGAATGTGGCCAAGGAATATCCTGGACCAAACCATCTCCTGAGTGCTCAGGACCTCAGACTAGTGTGACAAACTTGTTGCATCTTTCCCAAAAGAATCATGACTGTATTCGATCAAAAGGCTACGTCTACTAAATACTGAGCAAAGGGTCTGAATACTTAGGACCATGTGATATTTCAGTTTTTTCTTATTTAATAAATCTGCAAAAATGTGTTTTTCTGTCAATATCGGGTGCTGTGTGTACATTAAGGAGGAAAATAAATTAACTTTTTAGCAAAAAGGTAAGAATAAAATTTAAATTTTAAGAAAAATTCTGAATACTTTCCGTACCAACTGTATATCAGTTCATTCACTAATATTCACTAGCACAGAATCACATTACCATACAGCACAATTTTGAGCCTATTTCACTCGCAGAAATACATGCATTACATCCAAGTAAGTTATAATAATTTGTCTTCCTACAAGGACTAATATTATTTTACGCAGCCAAAGCTGAACACAAGCAATAATGTGTCCCTGAGGTCTTGACAGAATGTTTTTTTGCTTCACATTTAATTACATACGGAAAGTGTTTTTTATTATTTTTTTGTGAAATCCTATTAGCGTGATTGCTTGCATCTTGGCATGCTACAACTGTCATGACAGACCTTTCCATTAATGAGTGTGATCTTAGCAGAAAGACTGAAAGTAACACAGCCATGGGCATTAGCACCTTAATAGGGTCCAAATGTCAGGAATTATAGCAACCAGCTCGGTAACTGCATTGGGTTTTATATTGTTTATTTATGCGTGTGAAAATTAACTAACCGACATGACACTTTAGGCGAGCCAGTAAAACATCTTAAATATTGTTTATAATTTTTCTGACATTTTGACATTTCATCTTATTATCAAATAGCCGCTGTAAAAATTACTCTTTTTTTGTTTCACTTCGTATTTTTTTTCCTTGTCAACAGTGTTCAGCGACCATCCATGCCTCAGGTTGGCAGGCTAACACACTTAAACACGTCTTAAATGAAGCCGGCAGACTCTGGTTATTCTGCAGCCTGCCAGTCAAACAGTGACCGTGACATATCCATTAGACAAGTAATGCCATTGCTCTCAGAATCTGATGCGATCCGGCACGAGTCGACACCCCAGACGGCCCTACAATCTCATCATGTGTCCGCAAATCTGCAGGGAGTGCGCCAGAGCAACTCTCCCGGTTACCGGGTAAATTTGTTAACTGTAATCTTCCCTCATCAAACGAGTGATGAGCAGCCAGCCAATAGAATGTGACAGAGGGTCACCGTGGCAACCTGCATCCTGTTTTCAAGGTTATGCAAACTTGAACGAAATGGCATCGCTCTGGGATCCACAGAGGCTGGATATTAAGTTCTGTTTTTGTTGTTTTGAATGTTTGGCAAGTTAGTATGTAGCGGTTAATGAGCTTTCTGACATTAAGTTGCCGGGGACAAACATCCAGGCCAGTGCGGCCAACTCGCACTATCTAAGTGCATGGATCATTGTATGCGATTGCAAAGATTATTTAATCTAAGCTTAGCGTTTTGCATGCAAAAGCAACAGCACATGGCATGCAAATATCAGCTAAATGTCACATTCATTAGGCAATGAATAAATCCCTGCGTTTGGTGCCCCCAAAGCCAGCCAGCTACACATGCACACATTTGCAAACACACACTCAACCTCTGTCTCTCCAGCATACAGTTTTGGGTTTCAATTAGTATTCTCCCTCCAGAGGTCCATTTCTGAATGCATTATGCAACCACGTTGAGTTTTATATTAATGTATGTGTAGGCGTATGTGAGTTGCATTTAATAGACATTGATATCTTTAAATCAACATTGATCTGTAGAGTGCCATTATTATGGGATGCTGATTCTAAATGGCACTGCAATCACTGATTTACAGAAATCCCACGCAACGTTCCTTTTACAGTACTTATCGGAATGTTTTTTCCAAGGCCTTGACAAGCACCTGAAACTATCACATTAGACTAAAACCGTGTCTGGCACTGATCTGGTAGATACTGATATTTTTGGAATATTATATTTTTACACATAGTGTTGAGTAAGGATAACCCAGTTCAGTGGGTATAATTATTGCTTGTTTTCATGGTCAGTTACAGGCGTTGTTCTAATTTTCTTCCTATAGGTGCAAATCACGTGCTTGATTATTTATCAGTTTCTGTTTGTCCCACCCACCATGTTAAGTTTACGACCTGGACATGATCACGTTTGAAAATAGTGTTGAATTTAAAGGTTAAAAATGAAAACAGGAAATCATACTGTTAGTCGTTAAAAAGTATATTTTGAATAAATCAAATGAAACTTACTGTAAGCCATTAGCAATAAATCCAGACCGTTTACAAATGAGTCCAGAGCATCTGTCGGTGATGGATTTATCGGAAACTTTCTGAGGCCAGTGCTTCGAAATGTGATAGCATCATAGATACAGCGTTTGATCCATTGATCAGATGCATTCTTTGTGGAAAGAAATGCTGTGCTAGATACTCTTCTCCACAACAAACTGCATATTTGCAGCTGCGTACATTTATGCGTTCCTAAGAAAATTTTGTTGTTCCAATGCATGCAACACATTTTCAAATTTTCTAAATGACAGAAATTAAATTTTATCATGAACTATACCGTTAATAACTGTCTGCAGCATATTTAGTACTGTCCCTTAAGACCTGCAGGCTTATAATATACTGGCAGGTATCTGTTTTCTCTCCACTGTTTACTTTGATTTTAGACATAACCAACTTGTGTGTCTTTACGGCATTAGCACAAACGATAACTTATTTCAGTAATTTTGGCACTTTGGGTGAACAGATCAGAGAAAACGCAAGAATAAACCATTTAACCTGCAGTTTAACGTTAGCTGCTAAACAAATAAAAAGCTAACTTAAACTAGCCAAATCTGTCAACTGTCCAGAGTGTTTTTCACACTAAATATCAGACATTTGTCAAGCCCTGAGCTGATTAAAGTTCTTACGTTAGATAAAGACAATTTAAGTGATTTAAACCATAATATGCCTTTTTACTTTTGAATGCCGTTAAAAGGGAGGAAATGGTGAAAATGCTAGCACTAGAAGTATTAGGCAGAAACCGTAATGCAGGTTGCTGTTTAAAAGACTGACCCGAACTGACACAGCCAATCGTGAGCTTTGATGAAAATTAGCTGACTGACAAGACAGGGGCACTTCAGGGGCCAATCAGATTTTACCTGGGGCCAGTGCCCCTCTGGCCCAACCCCTAGATCCACCCATGGCATGCAATGTTTTGATTTATTTCTATTTCGTTAAGTGGTAATTAAAAAGCTTTCTATAGATAGATTTATCATGTCTTTTTCCGCTGAGTTTTGGTTCATTTTCGTGAAGCGAAAACACATCATGTTACTATACAAAACGGAACTATTTTGATAATCAAAAGAGTGGGTAGGCTATACGCCGCTTTGGAAGAAAAGGGAAAAAGACGGACTCTGACACCAACGTTGAGAGACTATACTTTTAATTAACTTTTAACTCTTAAATGTAACCTATTAGTACCAGTTTTGTGTAGGCACACTCACTTTGCCCCTGACCCAGTTAACAAATAAGTTACAAGAACAACATTTAGCTATTAAGTTCAACAAAACATTATTTCTGGATCATTTCCAGTTAAAAACATTTATGTTTTGGTTATGCAAATGTTAAAAATAAATCTGCTATGCTATTACCAGACCATTAAACTATAACCTAGTTGTTAAGTTTAGGTATTAGGTAGGACTAGGGGTGTATATGGTATAGCATATGTACGATATAAACAAGTAATAAACATATACCGCTTTATCAGCACTTATATTTAAATCACATATTAATCATGCATGACCTACTGTATACCCAATATCTTCACAACTACTTTACTAATTATTAACAAGCTATTATAATCTCAGGTCTAATGGGAATTGGACCTTAAAATTAAATATGACCAATGCTGATGAATAACTTTGAGAGAACCTAGCGAAAGCTTCTGTTGTTAGCTGGGGATTATCCAACCTGTCGTCAGTGAGTTTATCTAGATTTCTTTCAAATGTTGTTTGCTTTGAAGGGAACGAATGAAAAGATTTTCTCAGAGAGGGTTTTAGCCTCTAAAAATTGACCGTTAGCACCCTTTTTAAGAAGTTTTTTCCATGCTGTTGCTGGTGCTTTTAGACTTCCATTCATTTAGTTTGCATAAACCCAATGCTTCTGCAATCAACTGCAAGCTCAATTTTATTTTTGAGTGCCACATCTAAAAATTCAATCCACAACCGATGCATAGTACCAAACCACCATCCTACATTTTTCCCATTACACTCCAGATGCACGTCACATTATGGAACAGATGCGTCTCACCATTGCAATTTGAGTTTTAACAGCGTTTCTGGTTTAATGCATGATCTGTGTGTCTTGAGGATAGTTGTCTGCATCACTAGAGTGTGAATCTTTGCATTTGTACTGGATAGCATGCATATGGTGCTATGGAGCATTCAAACTACGACAATATGAACTCAGTGTCCCCTCTCCGTCTTCGATTTCACCTCACACTGATCACAATATGTCATCGTAAAACAGATCCTGGATTGACAGCACTCTGTTTCCTGAAACAATCTTCCCTTCCTCCTTTCCTCCGAGGGGGACCACGGGTGGCTAGGCACCACGCCTATGTTTACCTCACCACCTCCTGCTCCTAGCCTTGGCCTTGACCTTTCCCCCCCAGGCGCCTGGCTTGTGCCGAGAAGAAGTGACGGTGTTATGGACCCCTTTCTGGGTCCTCTGAGTGCTGGCAATTAGTTAAACAGAATCCCGAAGGCTGCCAAAGCCATCTGTTCCAACAGGGGGACAAAGAGGGGGTCTCACACCTTTTAATGGGCCTAAAGTGTTCGCCTGCCGCAATTAGTCCACGCACCACATGAGGCTGGAGATGCCATACTGGGCTCGGCGTGAGGACGGGTTTGTGAGGGGAGGAGAGTTTACATTACGTTTATCTCACTCCATGTCTAAAGCTTAAAGCTGCAAAGCCAGTCACATGGGGCAATTGTTGGTTTACTGCTAACATGTTTGCTATCCCACAATCTGAAATATGTCCAACTTAAACCTGCTGCACTGGAGAAGTACTGGTAGTCAGAAGCAAATGTGGCATTTTATCCAGAATATTCTTCATAACATAAATTATTTCTGTGGGCCCATGCTTGACCAAAAGATCTGAAGTTTGAGATCCTCCATCAGTTAATCATTCTCTCCATTTGCAAGAGTTTTAAAGTGCTGCAGGTACAGTATGATGAAGCTTTATAGGCGCTTATAGGGCAGAGACCTGAAACCATTCAGTTGTACACTGTTTTAAGCTCACTT
>JAUCNO010000548.1:5454946-5465133 GCA_032353835.1 Enteromius viviparus | reverse complement strand
CTCACTTACAATTTATAGATTCCGCTTTTGGAAGAGAGGCATACGCGTGTTTTTGTGAATACATTCATTTCTCTGAAAGCCATGAATGCACATCTGAAAAAAGATCTTGTATGCATGATGGTTTCTACTCAATATTTAATAAATGAGTCACCAGGTTTTAAAGGACTAACTTTTGCAGCACACTATAAACCTTCAAACTTTGAAACTTTAAAAAAAAAAAACTAGAGTAAATTTAATTAAGAATTGTGCGCAACCCTAGTAGGAGCTCAGAGATCCCTACATTTTTAGTTTAACAACACAGCAATAAGGTAGGAATATCCTTATACTTTCAAGAAACATGATGTGAGATAATAAAATCCATGTGACCATCATCCCATAATCCTGGCCTCGGTATTCCATCAACAAGATTGGTGGAGGATTGTATGGAGGAGCTACAGAGAGGAACGGCGTGATTATTGCTGATGAGAGAGAGGCTTGGTATTGATCAGCGTTCGAGTGCTGGTCGTGGTCCATCACAAGAGCACACTGACTGGGATTGAACATGGTTAGGTTGGTACGGTATTTCTAATAAAGAGACCTTTTCATTGTTAACCACCCCTGAAGAGCGGTACTTACACTTGATTTGATTCTGGACCCGAGGATATTGATGCAAACTCTACAGCATGTAGCGGAAAAATCGATGGTACTGTGGACCTCATATACGTAGGATGAAGAGGGGGAAAAATGTAATGGAATGATAAATTAATGAAAGGAGTCTGCAGCATCTTTTGAACTTTGAGGTAACATTCAGACGGGTTCCTTCCTCAGCTAACCTTTTATATGTAGCCTATACACAATCTGAACACCTAAGCAAAAGTTGTCCTGGGAGTAAAATTATCTAAAGGGCAGAGAAATGTTGATTCAGGGTTGAGGGTGTTGATGGTGTTTAAAGTCTGCTTCCAAGGTTTTAGCTTGCTCTAAATTTGATAACTCCACGTTGAGCAGAAACCTCAGTTATGGGTTGGCAGGATTTTGACAAGTGGGTAATCTAAATCTGTATCTAAAACAATCTTGGCGTTAAATTCTGTAAAAAATGTTCTCATAATATATCCCTCAATCTCAAATTGATCTGGGTGCTATATCAGGGTCTCTGGCTGCCACATGTCTGTTTGCACACAGTACGCCTACCTTGAGGTGTAGGTTCAAATGTTGCCGGCATTGACGCATGAGTCTGGTGTGAAATCAAACTGTTTGGTAGGGATTGGAATTCTGGTTGAAAACAATAAACTGCTAATTATTTTCATGCAATTTTTGATATGCTAAATCTATAATACCTCCAGACTTTGTATGCTACAATAAAATTAAACATATATATTAGAACTGCAATAGAAACAAGTATAGTGTTTGATAAAAGTGCTCATAATAGAATGTTTTATTTACTTATATCAAGATAACATTAAGCATTGTGCTGAAAATCTTTTACCTAATTTTGTGTTTCCGATAAAAAATGACCTGCCTTTTAAAAACTGCTCTCATTATTCCAACACGACCAATTCGTACGAGGTAGCCAAATCATGCATATTCATACAAATTTTGGCAACTCACAAGAATTGTTCATGAGATTGTGTTGTACGATTTGTCTAAACCGCAGTGACAGGTAGGTTTAGGGGCTTGGTTAGCTGTAAGTTATTCATGCAAATTCATACAAATTGGCAACTTATGTACTATTTAGCAAAAAGTGTATGAATTCGTACGAATTAGCCACCTTGTAAAATATGTACAAATTGCCAGGGTTGCCAGACCCACAACATCAAAAACACAGCAGTTTACTTAATTGTACACTTTGAGTACTTTTTAATCCCTGTGCTCACCAAACCCATCTTCAGTGATTGCTGCTAAAAAGCTCATTTTTTAGTTTCATCTAATCATAGAAGCCAGTCCAGTTTGTAGTTCCAGTCCTGTCTGACAACTGAACATGCTGGAGATTGTCTTTGGATCAGTGAGGAGATTTTTTCTTAAACCCTGTAGGGACTGTTTGACTATTTTTTTAAAGGTTTTTTTGATCCTAAAACTAAACTATTTTCTGCAGTTCTCCAGCTGTGGTTCTTGAAGAGTCTTTAGTCACTTAAACTCTATTCCTCACCGTGTATTAGGATGATAGAGACACATTTCCTCTTCCAGGCAGCTTCGTAATATTGTGTGTTGATTGGAAATTCTTCATTATTTCCCTGATGGTGAAAATGTTTACTGCTCTAGCTCTTTTCTTAAAGCTACTTCACTAATTGGTGAAGCTCAATTATTTTTTGCAGCGCATAAGAAATATGGTATTTGTTTTTTCTTATTGTGTTGATGATTAAGGCATTTTGGGCATTGTTTCCCCTCCTATATATATTTCTGTGAAACAGGAAGCCAGGGCTGGATATTTTCATGTTCATAATCTCATAAGTGCTCAAAATTGTGAATATACTTCAGAGATATTTTACTCATAAAGAAATCTAAGGGTGCCAATAATTGTGGACAACAAGTATTGGAGAAAATTTTTTATTTCACAATTAGATTTTTTCAAATTCAAATTTTATTTGTCACATTCACATACATACATGGTACGACATGAAGTGAAACGTATTGCACGACTGCTCCAGCAAATTGACACATTTATGAAAAACTATTAAGAAAAAGTAAAACAGCAAAACAGAAGTAGAATATAAAAATAAGTACAGTAAATAAATAAAATATAGAAAAAAATATATATAGAGAAAAATATACTAGCAATAAAATAAAATAGAATAAAAGGAGAATAGAAGTGAAAAAAAGTAGAATAGAGCATAAATATATGAGGTATATGTACACACAATAAGAGTAACAGTTTGATAAGTGCAAGTGAGTAAAGATGCATGCTGGGGACAAATGGTGTGTTAATTCCACTCATTTATCCCCATGTAGCCACCTCCCATCTGCATATACGTATATATATATATATATATATATATATATATATACACACACACAATTTTGCATTAGAAATATTCTTCCTTGGCAACAACCACTTGGATAAAAAAAAATAAAAAATATGAACAATAAATCATATACAGTAGTATGTAACATCTAAATGCTGACCAATATGAAGATATTTGTTATTGTGTCTGGTCCAGTGACTGCTGTCCTCACCCCTCTGTGTCCTCCGGCAGATGGGACATCCACGCTGTGCCTGTCCTCAGTGAGGGAGCTGCCGTCTCAGCTGCAGGATCTGTACCAGCAGGGCTTCATTCTAGCAGCTGTGCACCCCTTCGTCCACCCGTGTGGCCCCGAGCCCGCCAGCGTCCAGCGCCAGCTCTACCGGGCAGTGCTCATCAGAGTCTCTGACAGGTGGGTCACAACACTCCTAATGGAAACATGACAGCTGCTCTGGCATTTGTTACAGGGGTCATGTCCCACTTTTTATCTTCGCTTTTTGCCTCAAATGCTTTATGATGTTTTTATAGTCCTCTATAATGTTACTTTATTGCATCACAAAACATCATAATTTATTATTTATGAGCATTTTTCAGCCCCCATCTGATGCTTCACTTGGCTGTTGTGCTACTGTACCTTCAAGACTGCCATATCCTCGTTGTACTATAAAGCCTGACAGCATTATAACCGGACTGCAATATATAGTGTTATATACAGTATAGAATAATCCCGTTCCCCCCAGGATGACTGTTGTGAATCATTTCTACACTACTATCTTTAATCAGTTTCTGCACTCACCCCGTCTGCCATTGATGACCCATCGTCGACCGGCAGATGATTTTTTTACCTGCTCGCTCTGACTTTGCACATTATCTACGAGTAAGAATATGTTCAGTTCACCTAGAAAGGAAGATGTATTATTAAGTTACCAGGTTAATTGAATAAAAACTTCTGAGGGAGATTTAAAAACCAGATTTGCCAACATTTTATATTACAGAATTAAAAGTTTGAGGTGCAGTAGAAAATAAACTCCATGAATACTTGCACATTTGCCTTATTGTTTGAGCTTTATCTGTAAAAGAAAACTTAAAATGTGACATTTGGATAAACATAAACTATTGTTCTGTTCAAACATTTTGGATCAGTGAAATTTTAATTTTAATTTTAATTTTAATTTTAATTTTTTATTTTTTATTTTTATTTTTATTAATTTATTTATTTAAAAGATGAATTAACAATTTTATTTGTAATCAAAAATCGAAATTAATCAAAAGTGTCAGTAAATGTTTAAGATTAAAATACAAACATTTAAATAAGTGCTGTTTTTTTGACAAACAAAATTAAAATTCTATTAAAGTTTAATTCTATATTTTAACAGAAACTGTAATATTATAAAATATAGAAAATTCAAAAAAGCCTCATCGAAAATCTTATCATGGTTTTGACAAAATAATAATCAGAAAATTCAGCTGGAATAAATCACATTAAAAGATACGCTAATAAAAAATTGTTCTAAATTGTAAAAAAAATTCATAATATTACTGTTTTTAATGATCAAATAAATGCAGCCTTGGTGAGCTTAAGTGACTACTTTAAAAAATATTCACTTAAATTTACTGACCCCAAACATTTGATTAGCAGCATATATTTATATCAAAGAGTCCACTTTTCCGCTAATTTATGTGGGTTTTTAGTTTTTAGAACTGACAATAATCATGCAATTGTCCAAATTTAGATTTTTCACAGCAGTCTATTATAGTGTTAGTAACTACTTCAGATAAACCATCGCTGGAGGATACATGCAATTGAAAAAAAAAGTGATTGGCTGCTTTAAATGTCAGTCTAGCAGTGGACATCGTAAGGCTTCATGCTGTTAGTCCAAAGTCTGTCTGCGTGAGGCCAACACTTTACAGTCGGTCACACAGAGCTGGTGAAGGTTGAAGAGCGGTTCGATAATCCTCTGGCAAAACAGTGGCAGGAACTCAAAGTCACATCCACTTCCTGCCTGCAGCGCCGCTGGATGGCCGTCACACAGCGTCCAGACCGGCGTAAAGGGCACTGAGCGGGAGACACTGCTGCTGCTGTCCTCCCACACACTCCACAGTCACAACTCCATCTGCGACCGAGACTGCAGGCATGTGGCTGACCTCTTAGTGGAGATTCCCTTGAGTAAGGAAGTGAGGTGATGATGGGGCTTGTGCCCATGTGAAGGAGATTCCACTGATTTGAGTGGCAAACGATGATGTAACCGAACGTGTTACTGCATAACCTGCCAACAAACAAACATACGGCATCACAGTCTTTGTTTACTTTGTTAAGTCTAATGATATTTAGAGTTTAATAGTATTATTAGTGTCACAAAGACAAGATGACTGTTTCCAGGTTGGAAAAGAACCTGTTTATTTGTGCTAGTATGAGCTGGCATTGGAGGAAAAAAATTGTTAAAGTTTCAATGAAACACAAGTGGAGATTTATTCTGCTATACTGAAAAAAATACATAGATTATCGCAAAACAAGGAGGGCAGGGCTGGAGATGCGAGTATTAAAACAAAATGTAAAAAAAAAATTATACATTTATTTATCAAGGATGCATTGAATTGATAAAGAATAACAGTAAAGACATTCATACTGTAAAAAAAAAAAAGTTATGCTGCTTTTTGGAAAATTATATTAATCCAAAAATCTTGAAAATATATTTCAGTTTAAATAAATAAACATCTTTTATATATATATATATATTATATTTTATAAAATGTATAATGTAGAACATTACAATATAACATATGCTGAAAATATATTTCAGTTTAAATAAATAATATATATTTATATTATATTCTGTCAAATTTAAAACATTATTGCAACATAAAATAAACATATTTAATTTCAATATATTTTTATATGTAATTTATTCCTGTGAGTCTTCAGCATATTTACCTCAGAAATCATTCTAATATACTGATTTGTGGCTCGAGAAACATTTATTGTAAACAATATAATTTGTCAGTTATATTAGAAAATATGCCGAAGACTCAGCTTTCCATCACAGGAATGAATTACATTTTAAAACATATTAAAATAGAATATGTTTATTTTATATCGTAATAATGTTTCACAATAGTGCTGTTCCTTTTGATCAAATAAATGCAGCCTTGGTGAGTTTACCATCAAAAATTCATTTTAAAACATGTATTTGTAATTCGATTTTTCATTTTATGCCTACTATAAGATGGGAAACAGTCACCTTTAACATTTAAAAGATTTAGACTATGTGTTTAAGGTAATTTAAAATATATTTAACCAGTATAAAATTAAAATATTTGTGAGAAAAACAAAGCAGTTTAATTGACATGAATTTGTTTTGGGGAAATGTTCCCAATCCCTGGCCTGAGATGTTAGAGACCAGCAGGTTTCTGGGGCCAATGCAGAGCCCATTTTTTCACATAAATGAACCTTAAGTTCTCGTTTGGGGATTGGCATCTTGTGCAAGAAAAATGTGGCTTGCGAGATGCAGCGAGGACGTCTGATCTGAGTCTCAGAGCGCCCTCAGCTCCGGGGCGGGATAGTGACGCTAACTCAAAAGCCCTGGAATTATTCCATTTTCATGGACGGCCCGCAGGAACCCTTAAACACATTCCTGGCAAATGAAGGTTTGATACAAAACATTAAGAAGGAAAAATTCCTCTTTATATTACTGTTGGTCTTCTGGCTACTCTTCTTCTACGCATGAGTGTAATTTTCCACTTGAAACAGCACTTTGTGAGGGCCGTCACGAGCTTGATCTGTAAACTGAACTGTAACATTACACAGTTCAATGGATGTCAAGATAAACGCCTGCCACGACCTCCCCTCACGTTAATGTGTCATGCACTGAAAAGCAAGAATGCTCACACAAAAACTCATTATTAAAGGCATATACACACTCCATCACTCATCTTAAAGGAACAGTTGACCCAGGAATGACAATTTAGTTTCAAACCCATGCTGTATTTTGGCGGTTATTTAAGTGGAACACAAAAAGAGAGGTTTTAAGGAATCTAGAGGCTCCTTGTTTTTATACAACAACAACTTTTAGTGACTTTTAAAACGTTTAGCTAAAAAAAAACATTACACAATATTTCTGTTTTCACATATATTTAAAAAAAATTATAGCCATTTATATACCGTACCATACCATGTACCATTCATAAAATGAATATTTTATATAGTATTTTATATATAAACGTAACTTTTTTCTTAAATATAAATATGAATGTGTGTGTATTTATATAAATATACACAGTACATGCACATAAACTATATAAACAACATTTTTTATTTTGGATGCAATTAATCACGATTAAAAATTTGACAGCAATATTAAAAGTATTTCTATTTTTTATAAATAAGTTGAATACAATTCAAAACCTAAAACCATTACATACAAATTATGTAGCTATTTACTTTAAATATCTATATTTTTTATATATTTATCAGTCTCTTCTGCTCACCAAGGTTGCATTTATTCGATATACAGTAAAAATTGTAATATTGTTTACAATGTAATAATTACAATGTTCAAAAGAAGAGCATTTATTTTAAATCTAAATATTTTATTGCATTATGCATGTTTTTACTGTTAATATTAATGATTTTTATGTATCCTTGCAGAATAAAAGTATTAATTTCCTCAAAAAAACAAACAAACAAACAAAAAATATTCAGAACCCAAACGTTTGAGTGTATATTTAAATATTTTATTATAAATATGTCTACATAAATGCATGTTTATTTTTTAGTATCAACTATGTTAACTGCCAAAACCTGGCCAAACATCTATCTAAACGTGAGGAGGGGAGCATTTTTATTATTGAGTAGTGACTTAAATTTGCATTCGTTTCTCACACAAAGCTATCAGGTGATTTGTAGATGTAAAGACTACTTTTAGGGTTACTTTTTAGGTGTTTTTGTCATTTGGGAGCTCTACGTAACTTTATGATTTAGTCAAAATGGCAGTGTGAATATTCCTCTTTGAGTTCAGTGGAAAAAAGAAAGTCATATGAGTTCAGAACAGCATGAGAGTGAGTAAATAATGACAGAATTTTCAGATGAACTCTTGCTTTAAGAAGTCATGTTTCATCATAAGAGTAGGCGTGATGTTGGGATGATGTGCATGTGTTGTTCATAGTGAAGACTTCAAGAGACCAAGAGCAAAACGAGAAGAAAGAAGATCAGATTTGGATTCTGTCACGTGTGCGTTGATATGTTCGTGTTGGGAGGAATCGTAGTATCGAGGCGGCTGCCAACCTTTGATGGCTTCGGCAAAGCTGCCTTGCTTTATCTTTGGCGTCTGTCACCGTGGAGACAGTTGCTCGCATCAGCAGCGGCCCTGAGGGATAAACCTGCGAAAAAAAATCAAGCAAGAGAGAGGCGAGATATCAAACCGGGCACAGCTCTACTCCTCCCCTGCCAATCCCAGCAATCACAGAGGAGAGAGAGGAAAAGTGCAGATGAAAGAAAACCTTCATGTAGCCATTCCTCGCTCTCCCAAAACAAACAGACCCAGAAACGTCCAGAGGAGAAGACAAGAGAGCTGGAGAGGGGACGAGGAGGAGGAAACAGAACAAAATAAGAGATGAAAGAAGAATCTGTCGGGAAATCCAGCTACAAAAGCAACTTCTGATGGTCATTACTTGGGTTAGATGTTGATCAGCTGGTAGCCCATTTTGATCAAGCTAATTAAAACTTCTAGAAGACCTTCTAGAGGTAAATGTTATCTTTTCATCTCAGCGGTGTTTCATCTTTGCAAGGATATAGAGATATGAAATGAATGCGGTTCAGATCTTCAATGCTGAGATTTTATCTGTTAAAGTTAAAACGATTTTCACAATACAGAGTTTCAAAGCAGCTTCACAGAAAGTCATGCTGCTTGGCCTCTATGCGTTAACACTGAACAAATTAAGGGCTATGAATATTTAATTATAATGTTGTCTAGCATATCTATCAGTGCCGCGGTGACTTGACAGAACATAAGAGATTTGGACAATAGTTGGTTTAATTCTAAGCAAGAGACAGTTAGAAAGTATCAGTACAATTTAAGTGAAAATAGCAGGTTGTCAAAAAGTCGGATGTGAGCTGAACATTTTCCAAATGTAATTAAAAGTCTTTTGATGTTGGAAAATGTAGGGTATGGCTTTATATCTGCAAAAATTGCTGGTATTACACAAAACTAAAATTTGGCTAAAAATGACTTGTATTGGAGAAATAATTTTAGTTGAGTTTGTGGTAAAGATGTTGTTCATCATGACTTGTATCATGGTAAAGGCCTTGTTTAATTCTTACCTTTTGGGAAAATTTGGTTAAAAATTACTTGTATTGTGGTAAAGATGCTGGTTAAAAATCACTGATACAGAGTTAAGATTTAGCTTAAAAATGTCTTATATTGTGATAAAGATGTTGGTTAAAGCTCCTCTATTGTATATCTGTCTACATAAGGAGCTTAAAAGACAAAAGTGATAGTCAAAAATGCTTGAGTTTGCACATTTCATATAAGAAAAGGTTCGATAAAGTATTGTCTTGAGTTGTTATATGCACGTGTAAAGTTTTATTGCCTCTCACGACTGTGTCATATATGAAATAATGTCTGTGTGCATGTGAGTAAAACAACAATCTGACGATTTATATGTAATTATTTGTAACTGTATGTGCATTGTTGTGATTAATTGTAGCTGGAATAATAACGTAGCTGTAAAAGTAGCTGAAATGTATGACTAGATAGACACGGTGAGTTTGTCTTTACTAGACAGGTTAGATGTGATTCACCTCAATGTAGCAATCCTGTCAGATCCTTGGAGTGAGCGAACAGGTCGGCTGATCTGGTTTTCTACATGTTTCATTGTTGTTGCTCAGTAATGTCATGGACTGTGGGTGGTGCTCGGGTGATGACTGAAAGCAGTGACGGAGTAGATCAGACGTTTGATGTTTTATGGGAGAGTAACAACGGTGAAAAATCACAGCTATTTTATGCAGACTATGTGCAGTTTACTCTAGTCCCTATGTATATGGGGCCTTTAAAAATTGCTTGCATTGTGTTAAAGATTTCAGTTAAAAAGAATTACATTGCAGTAAAGATTTACATCAAATCCCTCACCTCTAAAGTTAGTACAGGGAGCTGACTTAACACCTTCACCTGTTGTTTAAAGGAAAGGAAAAGGACGTGACTAGTGGCCAGGTATGGTTTCCCATACTAGGAATTTGTGCTCTGCATTTAACCCATCCAA